>JAODOY010001016.1:0-13204 GCA_025399855.1 Forbesichthys papilliferus
GGATCTGCAAATATGTGATGGCTTTGACTAAATTTATTGCATTTGTGTCTTCGTGTGTATTCAAGTCTTCTCATAATTATGCTCCCCCTTCCATGAAATTGAGTCAGTTCAAAATACCACCACTAGATGGAGGCAGTGGTATTTGCTTGACTAATGATTTGTGAACCATTGAGTGTGTAGGCATTGGTGTGTGCAACGGATGTGTGTGTGTGTGTGTGTGTGTGGAGGTTGTAAAAGTGAGAAATAGACTATGTACAGTATGTCTGCCCTACTTACTTGCTAGGCTGTGTTCTCCTGCTGGGCTTTGCCTGGCTGGTGTAGTGAGTGCTCATGAATCATGTCCCTTATCGGGGTCTACTACAGATGGGAGGTGCCAGACCTCAAACTGCTTGGCTGCATAGCACTGAATCACCCGCTAGTTGAATTGTACCCAGACGTAATGCTGCAGGGTTACAGCTAGTCGCTTTTAAAAGTCAGATCTCTTGATACACACCATGCACATAAGCCTACTGTAAATTCCAGCCGAGGCTCATTGGCACTGCAGGCAATTAGGTTCACCCATGCAAGCCGATTCAATTATGGAACTGTGATGATCCCTGAAATACCATGAGCGAGGTGTATGCCACAGTCTATCGCTAGAACTTAATTTCCTGCCACACCATGAAATAGGCTGTATTGAAATTGTGCTTTTATCTATATGAGCATTCGAGTCAGTTCTGTGAATAATTAATATAGATTAATACATTGTAATGGCATTTGGGTTTATATTAGTTCTTGTCATTTATGCATAATAAAGAATGCTACATGCTGTTTAAACCTACAGTAGATGATACTTTGTTTTCAGATTGACATACAATAGCTCTTTGTATTTGAATGTCAACGTATTTGGTGCAAGGTGCACAGCTGAGACTGAAGTTTTTGGAGAGCGAGACAATCAACTTGCAATGGGAGAGTAAATGGTACATTTTGCTGTGCCAAAGGCTGTGTGTGTGTGTGTGTGTGTGTGAGAGACAGTGTGCGCGTGCGTGTGCGCATGTGCGTGTGTGTGTGTGTGTGTGTGAGTGTGCGCGTGTGTGTGTGTGTGTGTGTGGACACCAATACAAAGAGATCTCCCAGGGGCTTACTCAAAGAGAGCCAGGCTGAGCTGCAACAGAGCAAAACAATAAGTTGTTGCTAGGAAGATGGCTGGTTCTGGCACCATATCACGGATCATTGAAACAGAAGGGAGAGTCTTAAAGTGTGCTCTGTGCGTGATCAAAATATAACATAACAGAAGCAGCTGCATATTAAAATGTAGCTCTAATTGAACTCTCACCAATCATGTCTTTAGGGACCAGCTATTGGTGTGTAATACTCCTGGGCCACTCATATTGAGTCTCTAAGCAACCTTCTTTAACAATGCAAGCCCGCCAACATCTCTACTGGTCGCAAATATTCTCAAGCCAGTTCTGCTTAGTGTGTTAAAGGCAGGGTCAGTCATTCTTGCTGACTTCGAGCTCAAATCAAAACAGTATCGCTCCGCGGTCCTCATCAAAATGCATTGTGAAGCAAAGCGTAGTGCTACGGCTTTGTTGATACGAGCGGTGTTCGCCTCTTTGTTTATGTTGCTATTTATGGAGCCAGGGCTGGGTAGATGTATCATATTATTTTTTCAACATGCACAGAGAACGGTACACTAGCGAAATATGAAGAGATATTTATTGATGTATTTTTGTAGATATTTATTGAGGTAACAAAAAGTGGATTAGCTTACATTTAGCTTGCAGCTGACCATACCTTTAATTAGGATAATTTAATTGTCAACGAATGGAAATAAAGGACTAAATATTGATGGTTGATTGAAATTATTGCTTCATAGATTAAAAATGTGATGTTTGCGGTTACCTTATGTGATGATAGGCCAAAATATTTCAGATCCACCAAAGGTTTTGTTTGAGAACTGGTGGTCTAATGAAATAGGCTATATAAAATATAGAAATCTAGATGGATAGGTCATAATAGGGTTGGGTTGGGCAGTGTGTGTGTGTGTGTGTGTGGAATATGCATCCATGTAGTCTTCAAGTCACAAATGTACCAACACGTCATGCATTCTCCTACGTCGTGCCACCAGAGGGCATGGTTGCGTGATTATGTATTCTGTGAGGAGGGCTGCGTGCATCAGAGTCAATCTTGTGCTCAGCCAGAGATATATTTCCCCATAATTTGATTCCAAGCCAGGAGAATATAAAAAACACCCCAGGTCAAACTGTTTGAATAATGATCCTTATAATGCCAAATTCATCTTCAGTCCACTCCCAGAAACCCATTTGCATCAGATACCCAGAAGGAAGGTGTGTCTAGAATATTATCTCATTGGCGGTGCTCATGACCTAAAGGGATAGTTTGGAATTTTTCATGTATTATATTTTCTACTTACCTAATATAACAAGAATGTTAAATGTCTATAGGGTTGATTCTATATATATAGTTTCTATATTCCCCAGTTATACTGGTAGTAACATTAAGACGTGTAATACCTATTACCAAAGAAACAAACAACATGTTCATCATGGCAAATTATGTATGTTATTCCATGTATAACTAATTACAAAAACCTCGGGAGGATGGTCTATCATAATTGTTTTCAATAAGGGCACAAGTCTGAAGGAATAGGCCATCATTTGCATGTCTGAAATGAAATGACAATGTAAGCTTAATGAATCTTTCTGAATTAATATAACATCAGTTTTCATGTAATCTGTGACCAACGTGTTCTGCCTGTGCTACAGGTCAATACCTGCGCCTGAAAATGTTCCGTGAAGACCATGGCTCCTGGATGACCATGTTCTTCAGCACCATCCTCTTTCTCTTCTTTTTCTCACACATCTACAACCTGTTCCTGCTCATGGCTGGGAGCATGCGGTAAGGCCATTAACCGTCCGTGTCTCCTCTGCATTCTGTGCTTTCATTTGTTAGAGCCGCTGCACTCTCCCATTGGCCTGGTGTGGTTGGTCCAAACCTCTCGCCTGAGCAGAGGTTCAATTCCAGCCCAATCAATCAAACCCCTTGACGGTGGTTTATCCCTAAAGAACTCCTTCAAGTTCTTCAAGAGCTGGTCCTCCTAATCTGGATCATTCCTCCTCTCCCTTTCCCTCCCTCTTTCAGCAGGCCTTAACCTTCTAACAGCTAGTGGCTAAAAATCACAGTAGCGCTAGACATCCACACATCAAGCCAGTGACAGAAATCCGTTTACACATTTGCAATGTGTCCATCCAGAGGGATAAACACACCCTTGAAACCGGCCAGCTAGCGATGAGGTTGCCAGGGGGTGATTTACCATTTTGTTTGAGTTGTAAACACCGAAGTAGGTAGGTAGGTAGGTGTCTATTCAAGTGCACCCTGTCAAGGCAGAGGCCGTCACTGTAAAAGAAACCGTTCCTATATCCCCCACCCCCCAGTAATACTGTATCTAGCAGATACTGTGTCAGGCAGATGAAGACTATTAGCTAGCATGCAAGGTGTTGTGTCTTTTTACAGCAATAAGGATGAGCTTATATAATCAGCTCATCCATCACTGGGCACAGTCCTATGACACAAACATCCATCATGCCTGTTCTCTGTGGTCAGCTGGGGAAGGAAACCTCATTCATGGCTGAGCGTATGGAGACTCGGGTCCACCGAGACCATGTATGCAGCTCACTGGAAGTCCCATTTCAAGTCCCACAAACAAGTGTTTATAATACTACTTTTAGCCTTGACAATTATACGAGTCATGTTATATACTTCAGTAGTTATGTATGCCAAGTCAAGTCATGTAATTAATGTTTAGAAAGCCTCTTCAATTATTCTTTTATATTTTATTTAATCTGTCAACGTATGACAACCACATATTACTAGGAGGACAATAATTCAGTTTTCAGATTCCAGGCCATTCTGACACTTCGCGGGATGTAACTTATAATTAATACTTCTTGTACCCTTTTCAAATCAAATGATCTGCATCAGCTGACAAGCAACAAAGAAGCATAACTGACATAACATAAAGCCTCCAGCCCCAACAATTTGCACTTTTGACAAGTGCAATAACAGTGAAGAAGACGCCCTGCACAGTTCCCCTAGCGGAGACAGAGGGCGCTGTTGTAAAGCCATTGAACGCAGTCCACACTGAGCAATGGCCAGCTGCTTTATCGCTACATATCGCCCTCTCATCCCACTTTAACCCTTGTTTTATTGGTGCTTGAGTGGTGCGGTGTCAGCCACCATGAGCGCCACCCGCTGTCCACATCGCCGTGTTCATACTCTACTAGGACGCTCTTAGCAACACATAAACACAGAGAGAGGGAATGCAGCAGTTAGCAAAAAATAAATAGAAGAAAAACAAACGGGTGACGCTGTTGAGGGGGAAAACTGAGGGAGGAGAATAGAAATGCTCCAGCCCAGATGATGCGGTGAAAACTTAAGTCTTTTGATCTACGTCCAAGTGTGCTCTGCATCCACACACACGCACGCACACACACACGCACACACACACACCTACCTCTCTTCCCTGCTGCGCGGCTGGTGTGTCTCTACCATACCACAGCACAAAGGAAAAGCTGCTGCATCTTTTTTTTTTTAGACATTATGGTAGTCGCCCATGGGTGGGAATGAAGAGTGCTCTCCCGCTTTTTACCTGTGTTGAAAGGAGTGTATCAGGTTTTTCCCATTCCAGGCGTTTTAGTTTGACATCCAGCTAGCCATGATGGAGCACTGCAGGTGACGTGGCCGGCCAGACCCCCCGCCGAACAACATATTGTTCATGTATCCCAGATCCCACCAATGCTTCTCTAAGCATGCTGCTCCTTTTGCAAGAGGCTGCTGGTATTGACTGACACTGTGTGTGTGTGTGTGTGTGTGTGTGTGTGTGGTGAGGGGGCGGGCTATGTAACTCTCCCTGACCTGACGCTATGTTGCCATGGTCTTTGGCTCATTATTATGCTTTCATGTTGTTTGACCTTTTCCTTGGCACCAGGCTCGATTCAATTAAAGCCAGAAATACATTTACAAAGAAAGATAAACTATACTGGTCATAATCTATTCATGAACGCAGTCCAGTTTAAATGCGTCTACGTGATTCAACACCAAACGCTTCGCCCACGACAGATATCTTTTCACGATACGACGCAGAAAATTGATTCTCCTGTGACATTATCTCTCAACTCGACTCCAATATTTTAACAGGCACTTAAGCATCTCGCGGACAGTTTCCCACCTAGCTTATGTCATATATCAGGGAATAAGGCCGTCCGTTGTGGCTCCCCAGGGGCAGTAATCCACACTTGTTACCAGACCCTCACATCTGGGCTATTTGCATTTTAATGCAACTGTCAGATTAGGGGGCTGTTTGTTCGAAACCAAGTTAGTGTAACCGCTCGGGAAGTTTGACGGACTTCACCACGTTTTCTGTCACACGCGTGCACGCACACACACATACATACACGCACAGACACACACACACACACACACACACACACACACACACCACCCATCTTAGGGCACCATTACCAGCAGGAATCAACTCCTAATTAGATAGTGTTATTTAATTAAGATGGCCCAATGCGTGGCGAACACATTAATCATGTTTAATTTAGGAAAAAAAAGATGGGATAGAATTAGAATATAGCCGGTTAGTCAGAGGGGGATGGGTGGCCTAGCAAGTCTGTAATGGAGAGCTCCATACTGGACAGCCCGTGGATCATTTGTCCCTAAAACCAGCACCATTAGGATGTGTTGGGTGGGCTGGCAGATGAAGAGGAGAAGAGAGGAACATTTCAACAGACAAATCCAGGAAGGGGGGGGATTTTAAAACTAGTGGGTGGGGAAAAGCAAGGTGGATTTTGCTGTGGTCTACGTACATGCTGTAGCACCCTGATCTGGATTAGCATTGTTTCTGTTTGCCGGAATCCGTCTTGTGCGGTACGTACATATGTGCCCACCCTATTCCAGCCCCAATTTGCCTGTCTGCCACTAAGCTGGGGAATTACCATGGGCACGTGGTTTTAACAGGCGGAATAAATACTGTTAAGTTTGCTCCTGTTGTGCACAGGGAGGGAAGGAATTCCCAACTGTCTCCAGCAGGACAGCTCTAACATGGAGTGGAAGGATTAGAGCCTTGTGCCACCGAGCCATCCAACCATGCTAATATCAGCAGTGATAACAGGGCTCGCTTTGTTATTGCTAAACATTGTCGTGCACTTCGCAAGTTCTGCATTGCCCGCTAACTAAATATGCTAATTGGGATGGCAGTTGTATAGGATAGTAGAATACGGCCTGTTCTTGGGGATTTGTGCTGCACTATTCATTTGGAAACTTCCATTTTAGATTAATGAATCTACCTCACCCCGCAGCCGTTTTCCTTTGTCAGTGCATCTCTCTCTCTCTCTCTCTCTCTCTCTCTCTCTCTCTCTCTCTCTCTCTTGCTCTCTTGCTCTGTTTCTCTCTTTCTATCTCCATCTCTCTTTCTCTCTCTCTCTCTCTCTCTCTCTCTCTCTCTGTTTTTTTCTCTCTCTATGTCTCTCTCTGTCTCTAAATCTCTGTTTGTCTGTCTCTCTCAAAAAACTCCTGCTTATACAGTTTTAGTCATTAAAATCTGTATTATACTGTATATGTTGGGTATTTGTGCCCTCCTAGCTTCTAATCTATTTTTATTTATTGGATATAGACCGGCGAGGGGCAAGTCTATATCATATAGTCGTCAACTCTCAGACTACAGATAAGTGTTGATGTTGCAGTGGGGGGTTGTTGGAGGGCGGGCGGGGGGGGTGTAGCATTTAGTGGGCGGTGGTCTGACCACGCTAGGTAGTCCCCATGTAGAGATACACACAGAGCTATATAAATAACACTGTGCCAATTGTATTCAGAAAACATTGTAACCTTGACGACTGTGTGAGGCCACTGGGAAGAGAATGTGTGTGTGTGTGTCTATTTTCCATCCATGCTTTATTCAATATAAAGTACAAATTCTTTATTACATCTCATGTCAGCCATCAAGGTCTTTCATAACATTTGTATATTGTTTTCTAGCCTAGTGTTTTGTATGCTGCGTTGCTTAAACTGAAATTGCTGTTCAGTGGCCAATTTCTCCATTAAGCCTGACGTACAGTCCAGAACAAATGTTCTGTTTGGCAAAACGAACAGCAGCATTTGTTTTCAAAACAGTATATTTTGTATTATGGTAATAGCACCACTTATTGTCACTGCTTCTCAAAAATAGAATGATATACTTGTGATTGTGCAAATACTTTACAATGCTTGCGTTTATTAGCTTTTAGAGTGGCAAACATATAAACGCAGGACTTCATTGTGGACAACGATGTTACAATAGAAACTGATTGCAGCATGGATAAAGGGCCCTGTTGTGTCCAGGATACTGCCTGATATTCACTCTCTTTCTTGAGCCAGGGGAATGATAAAGGGCTAAGGGTCTCAATCTCTAGTCACTTTAATATAGTAAGTGGGGTGATGCAGGTAACGTGTGATGAATTGAGATAGAGATTTTAGGTTGTCCTGGGAGATGTTGTACTGATAGCAGCGAGGGCCTATACTGACAGGTTCGTGTGCTGTGGTAACTAGTGCTCACTCCACTGTACTGTAAATATGTTGTTAGCTACTGTACTGCACAGGGAGGCGACAGCTAATGCATCTCAATGTGGACACAGACAATGACCCAGTACTCTCTGAATGAGGCCAGCCTTTACAAGGAAGGAGAGGTCACGTCGGTGGCCCTGTCACTAAATCACCGGTTGTTTCCTAGGGAAAGGCTGCTTCTAGAATCCAGCAGGGAAAAAAGGTTTGTACCAAGTTGTCAGCTTGAGGAGTACTGATGAATGTTGGTGATGACTCAGATAGAGTAAAGGCTGTGTTGGCATGCTGCTTCAACACACTAACTATCAGGGTATGCAGATATACTGTACCTAGAAAATCCATTAAAGATTCATATGAATGAAAAATAAATTGAGCTTTATTTATAAATGTACATTATGTGTATAAACAGTATAGCTGTTTTATATGATGCAAAGCTTGATTAATTGCATATTTTCTATATTTCTTTCTTTATCCTGTGCTAGGCTACTACCACAAATGCCTGCATAAAGGTGGCATTTTTAAATACTCTAAAAAACCTACTATACATTTTTAAAAACAAACCTAGGACTGTCCTTGAATGTCATGCTGTATGTTTGTTGGGACCTGATAGTATTCCACAGATGCTTTACATGCCAACTTATTTAGCAGTGCAGGTCATTTACGCTGTGAAATCTACAGAATGTCCTCAAGTCGTTTGGAGGATGAATTTTCTACAAGTGTACTGATGTTCCACTCTACCAAATTTTCACATTAGGTCATCTAGCTTTAAAGGCCATTACATTTTCAGTCAGAATGAATAACTCATGATGTGCTGCCTCTGATCACATAGTGCAAAAAATCCCCAAATTTCATGTAGGTAATCTGTGAAAAAGAAAATCGCTCCGTTTTTAAACATTTCACTAATTTGACATTCCAGAAAGGCAAAGACTGAACTTTATATTTTTATTTATTTAAGCAGTGTATGTTTTGCCAGACAGCATTTCCGAAGGTATTGATTAGAATAGTGCTGAGGGTAAATGACTCTTGGTAACTGGACCTTCGCCAAGCCACAGAGTGACTTAATGCAGATAGATATAAATTGCCATTCTAATCAAAGGAGTTTTATTTGCAGGGTTGCAGGAGGCCATATGTCATTCGTGGAGTGACAGCTTTTCATTAATGACACCCTATCTGCAATGTTTAGTGCACCACATGCTACAGTGATGACATAGATTGATAATTTTCCCTGCAAAAGAAGGCATTATTAATCATGATTACTGCATGATTCTTTCGAAAAAAGCTACATCATGCTGCTGTTTGTACTTGTGAGGTCACTAATGTTAAACAAATACAGAAATAACATTAATGAACCTAGTGTACAAACACCAATAAACTCCTCATGAATTAGTTAATAGAAGAGTGGGATTAGCCTTGACTGTTTTTCTAAAGTCTCGACTGCACAAATACAGTTGGAAAAGGTTCCCCCTGCTTTTTGGCAGTGGCAAATAATGCCATTGACTTCAAATATGACCCCTGAAACGCACAGCCGGAACCCTATCAATCGGCGTCTATTATATTCATGAGCGGGAGCGGTGGCGGGGGGTGGGTTGATGAGGAGCTTGGAAGGGGCCGGCCCACCTGTTTCCAGCCTCTACGACGTTAGGTGCTGGGAGATCAAACAGAACCCCCCCCCCCACTTCCCTCTCTCCCACACACACACACTGTCTTTCTTTGCCTGTTCTCTCCCAGGCACTAGTTCCATATAGGCGATGGCTGACCCACTTTTCCTCACTGCCTTTGCTATTACCAGGAGAGAACAGAGATATGGGGTGGAGGTGTGTGTGTGTGTGTGTGTGTGTGTGTGTATGTGTGTGCGCGCGTGTGTGTGTGCGTGCGTGCGCGGCCACATATGGAGCAGGGGGAAGTGCACGCTTCGAACAAAACCCTCTCATCTCCCCCTACTCAACTCTAGACAGAGCCGTAACTAGGACTCCAGAGTAAGCATGTCATTTTTTATCAGACACAGCTGCATGTGAGGTTGTGCCTCTAATGACGTGATTTCGTCTGTATGTTTGGCGTGTGCTGCCACTGCAGCGTTGCCAGCCAAGCTCACGCTCGTTCCTTTGCGTTGAAGGGAGATGTGCAACGTTGATGCAAAGCAATTTAGACACGGGACAAATCTCCCGTACAAATGGATCATTTGCCCAACATTGGGAGGTAGATAGGAACTAAATGACTGTGATGCGGATGCATAAATTCTGCGGCGGCATAAATTGTTTACAACCCGCCGGCTGTTACGGCAGGTCTGTTGTCAGGGGAACCAATTGATATTGATTGACTCTGACAGGTAGCATCATGACACTTAACAGCGGTGACCGCTTTCTCTTTCAGCCCCCACTGAGTGCCCTTATCTCCCACCCCTACACCTACTTTAGCCTGTATGCTAAACGTGCCCTGGATCCTCCTATATCTTTGTTGCCCACAGGCCTCACATGGTGACAGAGTACATGGGCATCAGGAATGAGAGTTTCATGAAGATCGCTGCAGTGGGGACGTGGATGGGAGACTTTGTCACTGCTTGGATGGTGAGCTCACAGCGACTTGTTGTTGTTGTTGTTGTTGTTGTTGTACAGTACATCTCATCCACAAGGTGTGTCTATCAAATATCTGAAAGGATTGCCATTCGACTGCAGCTGAAAGGTAAGCTATACAGTAGCGCTACAAAGGACATGAAGCCGCATAGTTATTTATAGGTAAGCGGGCAGCACCGGTGCTTCTGAAAACTATCAACTATGTGTTCCAAATCGAGAATTTAGCTTTTGTTTTGAAACATTTCACAGAGCTAAAATGTAAAAGTACAACGGAACAGAGAATGGTTTTCTTCATCATGTGAGACAGATAGACGCCCCTCAACCCTCCTGTGTATGAAGTAACGTTACCTTATGGTGAAACTGTTTCTATCCACTACAAACTACTCTCCCATGGAGGTCACAGAGAGCAAGATGGCACAGCGAGCGGTGGAGCAGATAAGACTGGGAAACCTTCCCCTTCATCTGCAGCTGCCCATCCCTGTTCATTTGTCAACACGGAGACAGGCGCATGCTCTATAGTGGGAGTGGATTACCTGTGGTTGGAGAGAGGGGGCTTTGACACCCTTATGCACGCAGCAGAGACAACTTGACAAGCTCCCACGCATTAGGATTCCAGCGCTGAGCTGGGTTCAGGAGGGGACAGGGAGATAGAGGGTTAGGGAGGGATGGGGAACACAAAACACAGTTAGAGAAGGTGACGGGGGAGGGGAGGCTGGTTGTGGAAGAATCAGACGGGGTGAGTACAAGGAGAAGATGGCCGCAGGCCAGGCAAAACGCTGATCCCAGAAATTACTCCGAAAGTTTTTTAATTATTTCTTTTTTTATTATTCACTTGATTAATTCAACAAGGCACTTGGAAGACGACCTCTGTGTGTCCTCCACACAGTGGATTTGTAGGCTACTGTCGTCGGCAGATGACTGGACAGAAATGGCCCGAAACGTGTGCTTACCCAACACAAGAGAAGGGTAGCCACGCAGAGACACCTTATTGACAGTTTGCCCTCTCTTTTAAGGTTGGCCTCCACAAGAGAATAAGGATTTATAAAGCAGGGTAGTTGCGGTACTAAAACTCTCAGCTCATTAAAACAAAACGGCTTAATTATTATTAATGGCCAGTGGTACCGCATAGGGCCAACAAGACGAACGCATTATCAAAATGTATTTGTGTGATTTTGTGGTGTTTCCCATGAGCAATTACAAGGCCAATAGTTTCCCGCCATTGCCATGAGAACATCAAGACAGTATTTCTTTAAGCTTTATGAGAACAAATGTCCCTTGCATTTTAACATGTGTATGTGTGAATTTATCATTTTAGTTATTGACAGATAATGTATCTTAGTCAGTATTCGTGATTTGGAGTAACCCTGTAATAGCACATTGTTCCTTTGTGTGTACATCCAGCAAATAGTGCTATTACTTTATATATTTTACCTGACCGTACCATTTCACCTTGAATTATATTATATAAAGTGTAAACATATTCAGTACAGCTGAATAATGTTGTTGTCTGTGTCAAATGTAGGTGACAGACATGATGCTTCAGGACACACACTACCCAGACTGGGGAAAAGCTGCCAGAAAGTTCTGGAAACAGGGCAACAACAGAATCGTCCTTTTCTGGTATGTGGTCTCAGCTGTGTGTGTCTGTGCGTGTGTGCATGTGTGTGTGTATTGTGTGTTTCATGTTCCCTCCAGATGTTGGCAGGAACATGCGGTCAATAGCCGCATTATTCTTCGCTCTCTCTGTTGCACCTTTTAATTAGGAAAACATGGAGGAAAAATCAATGGACACAACAGGGTCACAGGGCCATATCCCCACTTCACATATTACAAGCCATGACCCTTAAATAACTCCCAAACTAATACTACAAGCCCTCTCTGGTACGTTCATCACTACCCTAGCCTAGTGGAGTCACTGCTCACCAGAGCTTCTCTGTTGTCCATAAAAATGACATGCAAATGTTTTTCCAATAGTTCAAGTACTGGTTCAGAGAGCACAGTGGAGGTCACAGGAAGGGCAGGATGTGGCGGAAACAGTTTAACATCTATATGATTTGTACACAAGGACACAGACATATTTCTGTCTTCAAAGAGAGTGGGAACATTCTGGGAGAATTGATTTGCTACCAATTGGAATGCAAGCAGTGTGCCGGTTCTGTGCATGCAGCCCTTTCGTCTTATCGATGGATGCACTGGATCGCTCTGTTCAAATCCAAAACTGCTATCATTTTCGGATTTGACAAGCTATCATGTGGAATTCAGTGGTCTAAATTTCAAGCGGCACTGCCAAAGTCAGCCATATGGAGACAAAGATTCCTACTTTGGAATATTAAACCCCTTCAGAATGGAATTTATCTCAGTTGAAACGGGTTAGCGGTTGGTGCTCACTATCTGCAATGCAGCCAGCCGTTGTTGAGCGTCAGAATGCACACAACAGCACAGTAATCACTGGGTGACATTGAGACAAACACACAGCAGGGAGAAATACTAGCCTTTTTTCATAATAGGTCTCATAACAGTGAAATTCATGGTAATTAAAAAGTGTAAACACAGGATTACAGCAAACTGAAATGCGCTGAGAAGTTGAGAAATACTGTGAAATCCAAATGTCACAGAGTACTAATATTACAGCAACTGCTATGAAACTGAAAGGTTAACTAACTTGTTGTGCTGCACTTGGATACCTTACATATGTCTATGAACCTTCCCTAGAAGGTAGTTTAATTATTTTTTGATTATATTATCGCATCCTTAGACGGTTGATACAGTAAAAATGTATAATGTTGTTAGACCAGTCATAACATCCTTAACTAAAATGTAACACTGACCATTCATCTTTTTAGTTTTTTACACTCTAAATACTATTTTGCTGACCTTCAATCAATCAATCAATCTTTATTTATATAGAACTTTTCATACAAATTCATGTAATACAAAGCGCTTCACACTACAATGTCATTAAAAACAATTCAAAATGAGTTAAAACAATACAATATATAAAAAATAAAGTAATACTCATGTTACACTCATCA
>JAODOY010001017.1:0-13203 GCA_025399855.1 Forbesichthys papilliferus
ATATATATATGTGTGTGTATCTCTCTATGCTTGTATGTGTGTCGCTATTTGTTTGTCTCTGTATGTGTGTGTGTCTCTATGCGTGTCTGTGTGTATATAATGTATGTGTGTGTATCTCTCTCTCTACGTGCGTGTGTGTGTGTGTGTGTGTGTGCATGCACCGTGGGTCCAGCAGAACACATAGGTGTCCCCCTCGTGCAGCTGTCCGTCCGTCGGCAACGACACCCCACCGCTGTCGTCACGTTCCAGGACGTGCCAGGTTTCCACGGCGACTGTCTCCAGCGCTACCTGCCGCCCGTCCTCCTCCATGGCGACGACCCCCGCCCGGCCCCTCCCGACCACCTGGAGGCCGCGGCCCGCAGTACCGGCCCCGGCCAGCAGGGCCCTGGCATCGCACGGGCACAGGCCCTCGGGCCGCGTGGGGGCGGGGCCCTCGGAGCCAGGCTGGAAAACGGCAACGAAGCAAAAACTATAAAAACAAAGTCAGCTGTCTTAACTGCCAGGTAGCGAAGGCGGAGCGTATGCTACAACACTACGCTTCCATATTAACAAACGGAACCGGCTAAACTGGCCATGAGAGCAGCGCGTAAGTGGAGCGCATACGCTGCGGAGAAGCTTAAAATTGAACAGTTCGCACTTTACATGGAAAATGGGTCATCAAATTGCTGTATTTTAAAATAAATGCCGGTCTCTCCCCACCTCTTTATTTGAACCCCTGAACATCTGATACAAAGGTTCCTCCCCGCATCGATTCTGCCACTAGGCTACAAAGTAACTGTCGACCGACGTCTACCAGCTGGCATTTGCTTAATCTGTTAACTGCCTACATGTAGTCTGTGTATATAAACGTACCCATATTACACAAACATCTGTTGAAGATGTTGTTTTCTGTATCGGCCAATACCCCAAGTGCAGGTATAGGTATCGGGACTGAACATTTTTTTATCTTGCCATCCCTACCATAAAAATGTTGTCCTCTGCTGCTTATATTTTTCCTTTAGGATGTTATTAATGCTACGTGAGTTATGAAAGTAACCCTAACCCTGCGTTCCAGGTTGCGATTTACAGCGATAAGAGACCAGTTATTGGACCAATTGGACTGAAGGCACCGTGACGTGCGTCGCTGAAGCCAACCAATAAGTCACCACAAGCCAGTAGTGCTCATAAGCAACAAGTGTGTCTTCATCTTTAGTCCGACAACAGAGCTGGATTTGTAAATTAGATGCCTTCAGACCAACCTGTGTGTCCTCCAGGCCCAGAGAAGGCTTCTCCTGGGGGACCAGAGCAGGCTTCCCTCCTGGGTCTCTCCTGGTGGGCCAGTCCAGGAACTTCCCCCTGAAGAGAGCCGTGTCCTGGTGCTCTGAGAGGCAGCCAAACAAGGTCCAGGTGGGACGACCCACGCCACGCCTGGGCAGAACAGGGGGCATGCTCACAGGCTTTGAGCTCCCTCTCACACTTCTAAGCAAAGTCAGGTTCTATCAGTGCACACTATGTATGCCTAAACACTATATGTATAACTATATATAGTGATATATTCTGATATATAGATATAACATAATTAAAGATGCACAGATCGACTGCCTTGAATAACTAAGACAACCATGGTGGCTAAAGGACCATAAAACAAGTACAAATTACAAAATACGTATCTCTGCATCTAAATTACATAGAGCCATACAATTATTTGTGAAAGCTTTACTATGAAAATCAAATCGAATATGCTGAACTTTACTGTGAGTTTACTACTGTGTGTATATATCTGCAATTATTGTGTGTGTGTTTGTGTATGTATATGTGTGCGTAGGGTGTGTGTGTGTGTGTGTGTGTGTGTGTGTGTGTGCTCACAGCTGCATGCTGGGATTGCAGTGGGAGGGGTCAAGGGGGTTGACCCCACAGTTGCTGTAGTCGTAGGCCCCGCCCCACACCTGCCTAGCCAGCTGTAAGGCCACCGCCCTGTTGCTAGGAGACACGTCCTTTCCCGTCCACAGGTACACCTCACTGCCAAAGTCAAACACCAGGGCCTGGAGACCACACACGCACCCACACGCGCACACACACACACACACACACACATCACACACACACACACAATGTTCAACTTTACCAGTTAGCGCACTGCTAACGTTAGCTAGCTGCAGCTGCCGGCTATGGAGCTAGCTGTTGCAGCGCCAGCTAGTAGCGTCTCACCTCCCCTGAGGCTAGCAGGGATGCGCTGGGCGTGGCGGCCCAGGCGTCCTCCCGGGGCACCAGCCTGTCGCCCAGCAGCTTGTATACACAGTTGGACTCCACCACGCCGCCCTCAAAGAGCTCGTCCTCCTCGTCCCCGCCCGCTCCTGGCCGACATCACAAACACACGCGGTATTTTATTTATGTGTTAGTCAGCGCGTGACATCATCAGCACGTGACATCATCAACATGCGACTCTGACCAGGGTACTGGGCTCTGCCACCCAGGAGGCTCCAGAAGTCTTCCGCCAGGCTACTGTCACAGTTCAGCCCCTCCTCCAGACACACCAGCTGGGTCGCCTTGCAACCAAGGTCCCGCTGGCCCTGGATCAAGGTGGCCAATTCAGACGCCTACGGAAACAACAACAGCACGTGCACAACTAATCAGACAAAGATCAGATGGAGTGGCATAATTAAAATAATTAAAAGTCATATTAAAAGGTATACTAAGTAATTCTCTGGAACGCTTACTAAATATCAAACTCCAATAAAGACCAAAGTATTGCTCCCTTCAATGCAACTAAGTGTTCCCTGAGAAGCTCCGCCCTACACATTGGAAACGCATTGCAAAGTGTTCATATTTACGAAGCCAGGGGCTGTGTAGAAACATCTGATGATGTTTTTCTGCCCGCAAAGGACAGACACAGTTAGCCAGCGCTAGTTTACCAGACTACGTAAGTAAAGGTTGGCCCTGCGAGACTGATACCGACCCTGATCAATAACCAATCCCATCTTCTAAGAGCCCTGTCTTTTCTTTACTGTATAAACAAATGGACAAACCCTGTCACCTGTATTTCATCTGTGCAAGTGGTCACCAAACTATCAACAATAGGGAATTGCCTTTGAAGAACAGCTAATGGACTTAATCATTTCTGTTAGCAGAAATTCTGGCATGAAAAGGTTCAAGACTGTGTCTTTACCCAGCCCAAACATTAGCTGACATTGCTATTCTATATCTTTAGCATAACAAGATATGAACTTGAGCCATGAGCTGCAGAGTAGCTGGGGTGAATTTGACTGTTACGACCTGGCTCAAAGGCCATAAACCAAACTCTTAACTAACAGAATAACAAAGAATGAGGTGTGAATGTCTGTAGGTGTATGTAGTGAATTTATGTGGTGCGTGTTGCATGCTAACCAAATTAAGACAAAACAAACAACAAAGTGAGTGGTGCCGAGAGCATCACAGAGACCGTGTGCTGCAACACACCTGTATAAGTGATCTGCCCAGGTGCTCTTCATTAGCCTTATTAGGGCCTATTCTAGACATTAAGTACCACAGGCCTGCTAAAACAAGGCAGGGCCGTCACATTGATAAAAAGTCCTATTATCGTACGATAGATTACCATACCTTTAAAACGCAGAGCAACCTTGTCTATAGCTTACTATACCTTCAAGACGTCGAGCAACCTTGTCGATAGCTTACTATACCTTCAAGACGTCAAGCAACATTGTCGATAGCTTCCTATACCTTCAAGATGTCAAGCAACCTTGTCAATAGCTTACTATACCTTTAAAACGTCGAGCAACCTTGTCGATAGCTTACTATACCTTCAAGACGTCGAGCAACCTTGTCGATAGCTTACTATACCTTCAAGACGTCAAGCAACATTGTCGATAGCTTCCTATACCTTCAAGATGTCAAGCAACCTTGTCAATAGCTTACTATACCTTTAAAACGTCGAGCAACCTTGTCGATAGCTTACTATACCTTCAAGATGTCAAGCAAACTTGTCGATAGCTTACTATACCTTCAAGATGTCAAGCAACCTTGTCAATAGCTTACTATACCTTTAAAACGTCAAGCAACCTTGTTGATAGCTTACTATACCTTTAAAACGTCAAGCAACCTTGTCGATAGCTTACTATACCTTCAAGACGTCGAGCAACCTTGTCAATAGCTTACTATACCTTCAAGACGTCAAGCAACCTTGTCGATAGCTTAATATACCTTTAAAACGTCGAGCAACCTTGTCGATAGCTTAGTATACCTTCAAGACGTCGAGCAACCTTGTCGATAGCTTACTATACCTTTAAAACGTCGGGAAACTATTGCTTGTTCTGGTCACGGTTACCTTGGCTTTCTCTGACGCATTGGCGAACTCTCCGGTCCAGAGAATGCAGTGAAGCGGGGTAACCAACAGAAAGCAGTCGCCGCTGTTGAGCGACCGCACTGATGGTTCCACCAAACGCACCTGGACGTGCTGCTTACCTGCCAATGCACGCACACACACACACACAGGTGAGAGCTGACGGGCATGTAAATACACACATAAGGATGTGTGTATTTTAAAGTGAATCTATCTGACTTTCTGCCACTAGGTGTCACAGTAAGCGCAACATCATCTCAGACCAAAGCAAATACTTTGTGGGGCACACACACCCACACACAGACACACACACACACACACACACACACACACACACACACACACACACACACAGAGTGAATCGTGCGTGCCCTTACCTTTGACCTGTATGAGCATGAGGCTGCTGTAGGGAGGATGCGTCTCCATGGCGCCTGCACCAGAGGCTGCGGAGGCCTGGTCAGGCTCCAGTGGTGGCGGGTTCTTTGACTCTGGCGGGATACACAGACACACAGACACACAGACAGCCGCGTCACAGGCGTTATTCACAGCACAGCAACGTCTTTCACTAGCGGCGTCTTTGACATATAACGGTATTATTTACAGTATAGTTAGCATGCGTGTGTGCACAGTCCAGACTCACTCCTCTGTATCCGGTTGCTCTCCTGGGTCGCAGGGCTGACCATCTCGCCCATGTAGTCCTGGGTGACGTCGTCGCGGGCGGCCAGCGTCCGCAGGGGGTTCCTGGAGGCCTGGGTACGGCGGGACGGCCGAACGGACCTCCGATGCACTGCCACCGCTGAGCTGAGCCTGCGGAGGGCGCCAGACACACGACCCGTTACCATGGAGACAGCCGAACGGCCGCCGTCCGTCGAGCATACCGACAAACTCCTCCGACTTTGGTCATTGAGTTATGTAATTGGTTGTTGTGCATGTCAATCAAAATACCTCACCTGTCAAGTAGGCGGGTACTGGCGCGGTTAGCCAGCGCTGTGTCCCAGACTACGTGAGTCTGGCCCTGCCTGCGAGACTGATACCGACCCTGATCAATAATCAATCCCGTCTTAAGAGAGCCCTGTCTTTTCTTTACTGTATAAACAAATTGACAAACCCTGTCACCTGTAGTTCACCTGTGCAAGTGGTCACCAAACTATCAACAATAGGGAATTGCCTTTGAAGAACAGCTAATGGACTTAATTAATTTCCGCTATCAGCAATTCTGGCATGAAAAGGTTCAAGACTGTGTCTTTACCCAGCCCAAACATTAGCTGACATTGCTATTCTATATCTTTAGCATAACAAGATATGAACTTGACCCATGAGCTGCGGAGTAGCCTCTTGCTATGCAATCAGTGATCCCCACCTGACGTGCACTTTGTCCCTGGGAAGCGTTGTGTGACAGAGTTGTGTCCAGCCTGTAACTATTGGATCTTCTCCCATTTAGTATTTAGCCGGTGTAAGACAAATACACATTGATCACTGCTATTAGTGAATGTCATCTTGTTTGCAGTCAACATGGCCGCTATGGTTATTGCAGTGGGTCGAGCGGGGCGACAGCTGATCCACAAGTCGCTGGTTTGTACAATGTTAACTCCTGACCAAGTGTTGTGGTGTCCCTGAGCAGGACACCTAACCATAACTGCTCCCGGTGGTCAGGCAGCACCTTAAGTGGCATCCATCCCCATAACATGACGTCCTGCAACATGGTCCTTTAAATGACTGCAGAGAGACACTCACATGGGTGTGGTGGTTTGGCAGAGGATGCTCAGGTCCTGCTCCGTTGCCATGGTAGCCCCTTCCTCCCCAGAGGGGGGCTGGCAGGCCGGGGGCAGCATTGTCTGCTCCCTGTACAAACAGCCCCCCTCCGGGGGCCTGGGGGCCTCCGGGACGCCCTCCAGCGGTGCATTCTGGGAAACGTCTGCAGGTGGAATCACATTAGAATTGAAAAACAATGATAAAGAAAACCTTTAAAAATAAAACGTACGGACTAACGTGAGATACTGTTCTGTTAACACATAGCATAGCATAACATTATGAATGCTAAATATCTGTTTTTTTGTTGTATTGTGCATTGCAAGTTGTATTGCTAAAAACGTCAAATTGGTTCAGCTGTTAGCAAATATTACTCAATGATTTTACAATAATGCGTGTTGTGAAATGTAAGTTTGCGCTGAAGACATGCTTATATCAATATTCCAATAGAAGTGGTTTTCTCACGATAACTACTGAATGACCTGATTTGATATAACAACAAGTTCATAGGTCAAAAGCTAAATAGGTCAATTGCCAGTTATCACAACAACATTCTATTACAATAAAGACCACAAATATTGACAAATAGTACAAACAGTTGTTTTGGATAACAGCATCTGCTAAATTAAGTCTGTGACCTCCAGCACTCACTGGATCGGTTTGCAGCCAAGTGTGAAGCGGCTGGGATGAGGATTGGCACCGCAGAATCCGAGGTTATGGTTCTCAGCAGGAAACCGATGGAGTTCCTACTCCAGGTAGGGAATGAGTCCTTACCCCAAGTGAAGGAGTTCAAGTACCTCGGGGTCTTGTTCGCGAGTGAGGGGACTATGGAGCGGGAGATTGGCCGGAGAATCTGAGCAGCGGGAGCGGTATTGCAATGACTTTACCCTTACCGTTGTGACAAAAACAGAGCTGAACCGGAAGGCAAAGCTCTCGATCTACCTGTCAATTTTTGTTCCTACCCTCACCTATGGTCATGAAGGGTGGGTCATGACTGGAAGAAAAGATCACAGGTACAAGTTTTCTCAGAAGGGTGGCTGGCGTCTCCCTTAGAGATGGGGAGAGAAGCTCAGCTATCCGTGAGGAACTCGAAGTAGAGCCGCTACTCCTTCGCGTCGAAAGGAGCCAGTTGAGGTGGTACGGGCATCTGGTAAGGATGCCCCCTGGGCGCCTCCCTTGGGAGGTATTCCAGGCCTGTTCGGCTGGGTGGAGGACTCAGGAAAGACCCAGGACCAGATGGATAGATTATATCTCCACACTGGCCTGGGAACGCCTTGGGATCCCCCAGTCAGAGCTGGATAAAGTGGCTTGGGAAAGGGAAATTAGGGGTCCCCTGCTGGAGCTGCTGGCCCCGTGACCTGACTACGGATAAGCGGATGTAGATGGATGGATGGATAGAGCAGAAAAGCTACCTAACTTAACTTCTCCATACTACCAAGATGACTTAGGAAGACGTCTAACCTCTCTTGACCTCTGGTTCGGCCATCTCCAACTGGACGACTGAGTTGTTGTCCACCTCCCCATCTCCTCCTTCTCCTCTTCCTCTATTGGCCTCCTCCGGCTGCTTGTCATCCTCTTGTTTCCGTCCTCCCTCCGCTGGTGTGCCCGGACAGCCTCCCTCCTCCACCGTGCTAGCCTGCACGCAGCCACAAGAACGGGGCCTGTTAGCTTAGCTTAGTTTACGTAAAGGTGTCATGGGCGCTCCGACGCTGTGACAGACTGCGTCACCTTCTGTCTCCACTGGGGCCGGAGCGGGACAGGACAGGCCACCTCCTGGGCTTCGAAGGACAGATTATTCTGGGGAGGAGAGATGTGAGAGAGAACGCGAGAATGATGCGGGTTACAGAGATGGCACGATAACAGCAAGGGTTTTTTAGCACAGACGAAATAAAGGAATCGGTGAAATTAAACAGTATCGTGTCACATTTCAGGACCATATTTCACACCAGAATTAAAGAACTAAAACTTTTTCTTAAAGTCATGAAATTGAGTTGCCCAAATGTCCACGAACACCACAGCACAAAACCAGCAGCTGAACATGATCTGGTCTCAGGCACCATGCGCCTAGCCTGGTGAGAGCACCTGATCTCACGAGCACCGATTTCATTTCGTCACATCAGGAACCCCTCAATGCAAAAGCATTTGTCGACCGTTTAGATTGCAACCAGGTCAATGAGCGGCCAGCTGGAGTTTGACCACAGCGTCCGTCATACATTCTCTGGCTGATTAAAACAATTCTTATTTGGTGAGATACAGGTAGGAAGTCCCATCGCATTTAAGGATGTTTGATTGAAACGTATTAGCAGCGCCTTTGTGACGTGCGCTTTTGAAATGACGGGTTCCAGACTGACAGCTCGCGGCGAAGTCAAACTGCAGCTCGCGAGATCAGGGCGGTCTCACAGGGCTGCCATGCACTTGCTCAATCTCCCTCGGCATTTACCTGATTGAAACACATGGCATACTGAGGGGTGCCGCTAGAATAAACAGTGGCAAAGACTGGTTCCTGGGAGAGAGAGGGAAGGTGACAGAATGCTTAACGACACAACGCACACACACAGCACTAACACGCCAACAGACTAACAACGTTCTGTGGACACTGCTGGTCATACAATGTCCTGGCAATGGGGTAATACCAAAGGTACTAGAGTAACAAAGATAGAGCAGCCAAGTGCTGGCTCTGGCCGACTAGCTTTTTCTAAGATAGTCTAGAAACACTTTTAGTGTTTGCACAGCCACCCTAATGGCAGACTAATCAGCCGTCATCCATCGTGGGTTAGTTAGCGTGATGGAATTGAAGGCGAAGCGTCACGTGTGTTTCAAATTGGTGGTACAGCTAGATAGATAAAGAGATATTTGTAGCAACGCCGATTGGTTAAAGGCCGTCAAATAGCTTCAAAATGAACCAGTAGAAGGCAACGACTGTAAACACTTCCTAACGGAGTGTCCAGACCCTGCTAAGCACTTCCCCCCCTTCCCCCCTCCAAACGCTTAATGCGTTAAAGGTATAGTCAGCTGTTGCAAGATAATTGTAAGTGAATACATTTGTTGTCAAATTCACAAAATTTCTCTTTGCATCTTTTGCCGTTCTCTGTGTGTGCTTAAGATTTAATCCGGTACTTCTACACAGCCCTGGCTCCGTAAATAGCAGCATAAACAGTCTGTGGCGATCACCACTCACAACAATCTCATCAATGGGAGCTTGGCTCCTGAATGCTTCTCAATGTGTCAGCCTACATTGGCACCTCTCGCTTTGCTCTATTCTGGCAAATGGTTGGTTTGGAGACTGGCCAGTGTTGTGGAAACAAGTTATAATTCAATGGAATCCAATCAAGATTGTAAAAAAAAAAACATTGGTTCATTTAATACAACTACCAAATTAAAATATTCACTGGGAAAGTCAGGGTGGACATTAAAGCCCTTCAATCACAAACATTTTATTTGTTGTAAACTAGTAAGACTTTCTTACTGCCTTACTGTCATGTCACAAATAGGTCTAGTGCAAATTAATGAAACTTCAGTATACTCCTGATATTATCATTGTAACTACAAGATCACTGGAGCCAAATATGAAACCTTTAGCTCAACATAAACTTCCCAGACTCAAACGTGTGGCTGTTCTTCAGCAACGTTGCCTCTTGCTATGGTGAGGACATGGGTGTGTGTCGAACATGCATATTCATAGATCCAGTCATTCTTTATGGCGGTAAATGTGTGGACATGCTAGTAAATTATTGCCTGTAGTATAGTGGACATTTTTAACAAAATGTTATCCAATGTAGAATATGTTTCATAGATTTTTCTTTGCTAAACATGGATATTAAAGTATGTAAATCTTAATAATGCCCATCTTACATGGAATCACTGTACCACTGTAAAGTATCATATCCTATTCTGTATCTCATCCAAGATTAATTAACTGAAATCATGTGTACCACACCATGTTTTACCAGGTTTTCATATAATCATATAACTAGTTATGTGTTCTCATGGCTTTTTTGGAAAGGATCGTTAAAGGTAAAGAAGCAGTCAAAGGTTAAACGTTTAAGGTTTCATGTCACTTTGTTTGGAAATATACAGTATATACTGTATATCAATGATATATGTATAAATAAAATATATGTATATACAGTAAAGATATATAATAATAACAGCATTGTCGGCCATTGTGTCTTACCCAGCACTGTGTGTGTGCAACACCATCCTGAGAAATGTCCTTATCCTCCTGCAGGGGGCAGTATAGGGCAGGCGAGTGAGACGTGATCAGAAGATTAGAGTAAGAAAACAACATGGAATATTACAAAAAAACGCACACAGACAATCACCAGCTGGGAGTTTAAAGGGTCACAAAGGGCAATCGTGTCAAAGGTCATCTTAACAGTCTATCAGTTTACGAGCCCATGTCACGCGTAGCCAGGCCATTGCATCGCACACGGCATTATCACGTTCTCCCTAGGTAACACAAGTCTGATCCAGGGACATGTGGCACATACCACGCGGTTATGTGCCACACTGGAATGACAGCCAGTCTTTGCATTGGAATATAGAGCAGATACCATTTTGATGGCATATCATGTGTTAATGCACCATCACGTTTTAAATCTTGCAGTATATTTAACTTCAATCTTGACAAAAAAAAATTCAATTCAATTAAAATCTCAAATGAAATGCAGACATAAACATTTTTTTGAAAGTGAAAATTACGTGAGTGAAATAAAGCATTGGCATTTAAACAAACCAGCTAAGAGCAGACGTCTCTATTTTGTTGAAATAATAATGCAAATAATGCTTTGTTTACTTTCTGTCAGCTGTGCTGGCTGGCTGACTGAGAGTGAGTGTTTCTCAGAGTGTCTTAGTACGTTTCTTCAAGCTATAGAATGGGCAGCGGAAGGAAAAGTAGTTCCTGATCTTAAACAGCAAATAAAAACAAGATAACTTAAACAAAATTAAGTTAAATATTAAAACCACTGCTTAAAGACAACTTGTGGTACTGAATTTGTATAAGTGAGGTCGGATTCTCAAATGGGATCAGGATTGGAAGAAACGACACTTTGGTATCCTTCCGCCCTGCACGCGTCAGAGCTCAATGCAAACACTCCTCTGGTTTCATACAAGACACCTTTCTTGGTTCATTTAATTTCTTATACAAAATAATGTTGGTCTCCTGAACTACCACACACGGCCACTGGGGGATGTGTTTCCACAAACACTGCGTTTCGGCCATTCTTACTTGAGTAGCGCAGGCTTGACGTGTCTCCAGCGGTCTGCTGTCATCCTCTGGCTGCTTAGCGGTTTTCCTCGTTGTCGTCGCGTCTCTCCCATTCTCGTTCACTTCCTCTTTGTCCTTCGGCTTCATGTGAGCACCAGCTAGTCTGTGGAGGAGACACGGGCCGCAGTTACGACTCCCTCCCCATAAGTTTAGACACAGTCTTCCTAATAACTGCCCTGAAAGCGGTTGCAAGATGGAGGCCGAACAGCCAGACTAGTCTATAAGGACTTTGTACCAAAACACAACTATGGCCCTCTGCCAATTCATTTATGTGTTGTTAGAAATATAAATGCCCTAGAGACCTTATGGCCAGACTTTCCCATAAGGACTTTAACCTTACTAAGATGGCTGCCAAGCGGCCAGTCTTTCCCATAAGGACTTTGACCTTACTAAGATGTCTGCCAAGCAGCCAGTCTTTCCCATAAGGACTTTGCCCTTACTAAGATGGCTGCCAAACGGCCAGACTTTCCCATAAGTACTTTGGTGTACCTGTCGGAGGTGTGCTCCCCAGAGGTCTCCGGCTGCACGGCCCCCTGGGCGGTCGGGGGTCTTCTCCCGGGGGCCCAGGCGATGGTCTCCCTCCTGCTGAGCCCCCTCTGCCTCCAGGGAATCGCCCCGCCGCCGACCCCCGCCGCCGGGGGTCCGTGGCGATGCGCAGCCCCCCTCCGCCCTCCCCCGTCCTGCTTCTGCTGCGCCTCGTGGCCCCTCCCCTCCGCCTCCGCGCTGCTGCTCCCCTCCGAGCGGCTCTTCTTGAGGATCCCCCGGATGACCGGCTCCGAGCCCCAGCGCTGCATGCCGGAGGGGGAGGAGCCTCGGGCCGGGGAGGGGGAGGTGGAGGGACCGGGGGCCGGTAAGAGGGTGGGGTCTCGGGCTGGGGAGGGGGAGGGGGAGGGAGGGGCAGAGAGGAGCGCCGCTGGCAGCTGGACTGGGCCTCTGTGGAGCTGGTACAGGCCAAGAGACAAGGACCAAGGAGAGGAGACCAGGAGACAGGAGACAAGGAGAGAGGAGACAAGGAGAGAGGAGACAAGGGAGGATGTCTGTGTCACAGGAGCTGAGATAATGGACACAAATATAAAACGCCAACATTTCCGTGTGTCATGAGATGAGAGGCCCAAGACTCTAAAGGTGTGCTCACATTATTTATTAAGCTCCACGTCAGTCTGTGGCATCGTGCATGATATGTACCTCCAGTATATATTCACTGTATATAAGCCCAC
Source organism: Forbesichthys papilliferus (assembly GCA_025399855.1). NCBI lineage: Eukaryota > Metazoa > Chordata > Actinopteri > Percopsiformes > Amblyopsidae > Forbesichthys > Forbesichthys papilliferus. Next base: position 12,548 of record JAODOY010001017.1, read on the forward strand.
TATCGTGAGTATCCATCTTGTTGTGGTCAGTGAGACAGACTATCAACGAGCCTGTTTTGGCCGGTTTTCAACAATATAGCAGCTATAACTATTTGGACTGAAAAGCATTGCAGCCTTGTAGTTATTCAAATCTCTCTGCTTCCCCCACCAAACCCGACCCACCATCTGGACTTCCTCCACCGTGATTGGCTGCGTACGGTAGCGGACGCCCTTCTGCCGGCGCCTCTCCGCGGGCGGCGCCTCTGCAGCGGCGATGTTGCCGCTGCCCCCTAGAGGTGCCGACAGGGACAGCTTGTTGAAGAGCGCCAGCTTCTCACTCATGCTCAGCTTGCAGCTCTCGTCGTCCTCGTCGCCGTTGACGACGCTGTTGCTGTTTTCTTCTTCTGCTGCCGCCGTGGGTTGAGGGGTGCTGTTGGGAAAGAGGGGAGAGAGAGAGAGAGAGAGAGAGAGATGAGAGAGAGAGATGGAGAGAGAGAGTGAGAAAACATAACAAAAACATAAACTCAATTCTAATACAGCAAACAAATTTATAAAACTTAAACAAATTCTAAAATGAACTCAAGATGAATACTATCATATTTGGCTTGTCAAAATTAAACAGATAAACAAACTCCAATGCTACCGAAGCATTAAAAAAGAATACAAATTGGCCCAAT
>JAODOY010001019.1:0-13199 GCA_025399855.1 Forbesichthys papilliferus
ATAACAAGTATGTGTAAATGCCCCCGCACACACCCCCCCCCCCCCCACACACCCACACACACACACACACAGCTGACCTGGGATCACAGAGTTCTGTGTTGTGATTGGCAGCCGGATCTCTATGGAGAGGAGCGGGATAAGAGCCAGATGCTAGGTATCCTGGGAAGTCGTAGCCGCAGCCAGGCCGGGGCATATACAGCCTGGGATTGGCTGGCTTCTGCAGAGGGGGTGGGGCCTCTCCCAGAGGATTGTGGGAGTTGTAGTAGGGTTCGGGAGTCTGGTAGGATGGGAAGTGTTGGGGCTGGAGGGGGTAGTTTTGTTCTGATATGAAAGAGTAACGATCTGGAGGATCTACGCATGACAACAATCCCTGGAAACAGAACAACAACAGAACTTTAACAACACTGAGTTGTGTCCATACCAAACAGCAGCAAGAATTCAATTACACAGCAGAGTTGAAAATGTAATGATCTGCTGGGTCTACTGAACAAACCACATAGATGAAGAGATTACGCTGTAATATATGTATTTATAATATGTAATAAGGATGGTGAAAATAGACCATTTAGTGTAAAATAATAAAACACGTGATGAAGGAGGAACATTCTCACGTTCTGAGCTATACATAACACACCCTGTAAACCAAAAAGCAACACATATTGACTTAAATCACATCTTAAATATAAAGCAGTGAACTACAGGTCCTATATACAAATGAGCAAAACACTTAATCATTACAATTGATAAAGGTATAACATTCTGAAGGACATATATATGATAGTTGAAAAAAACCTAATCTTTTTTAGTTCTTTTTTTTAAAGACAGGAATAACAGGTCTTACAATGAAAACTGCATTTAACAAAATGTAAACAAATACAGGTGATTAATCATTAGAATCACAATAATAAATATTTCTACCTGTGTCTCTATGAGGCGTCTCTTTTGAGTAAATGGTGAAGTGACTCGTCGTTTTACTGAACTTCTTCTGGCTTCAGTTTCAGATTTAGATTCTGGTCTGGGATGATCGTGGACACCTTTTGCCTGGAAAAAAAAACTAGTTTTAAGTCAGTATACACATTGCGGAAAATAGAATATAGGTTTCCTCTATACCTTCTTAAAATAAATCTTCACCAAACTCAAGCCAGGAAATTGCTGATTTGTTTATATGGTTTTATGCAGGCTATATCATTATCATTATCATTAACGCATTCAGCATTTAAATAAGATTGATCAGTGTTGAAATCTCTATTTTAAAAAATCCTAGTTCCATTGAAGATACAGCAATTTAAAATGTGATTTTGCATTTTCTGAACAATTTATATATAATATTTTGTACATGCGCATATATGTTATTTTTTTCTAAAGTTTCACTGAAAGCATTTACATTCCTGTAAATGGATACCTGGCTTGGGTGAAAAACAAAATCAGGTATAGAAGCTGAAAACATCGAGAATGGTTACCCTAGACCAGGGGTCTGCAACCTGCGGCTCCTGAGCCACATGTGGCTCTTGAGCCCCTCTACGGTGACTCCCTGTGGCTTTGACAAACATCATATAAAACTTAATCTAGGTTTTGTCCCACAAAAAATATAATCTCAAATTATATTTCATATTGACAGCCTGTGTCCTCTGATTCCACCAGTATCCAAATGGATCTAGTCCATTCAAAATTGTGAGTGCAGTTGGACAAGGGTAGTATATTCTGTTTTCAAGTCACCAGAAATTGGCATTTAATGCTTTATTTTAAATATATATTTGCAGGGGAGCATGCCCCCGCACCCTCCTAACATTTCGCTTTCCCCGCAGTTCAAAACACTCCTAAACCCTGGAAAGATGGGAATCCATTCTCATTTAGGTCTAATGTTGATAGGCTAACTTATATCATATTTTCTGCAGCTCCAGACAGATAAATATTCAAATGTTTTGGGCACAAATGGTTCTTTTGATAGTAAAGGTTGCAGACCCCTGCTCTACTATCCTATAGGATACTAAAAATGATGTCCAACATATTGTAAGAATTTATAACTGCTCCAATATGATAATAAACTTCATATTAAAGTTAAAATAATACATACTGTGTTTTAATACAAAATAATAGAATATGATAATACAATAATGTATTATATGGTTAATATATATGTATAATGTAACAACCTGGAAGAAAATGGCTTTTGCATCGACCCTCCAAAAGTTGGTAACAGGATAACCACTGTGACCTCGACATGGCATCAATTCCAAAGCTGCATTACAGTTTGGACACAGTTTCTCTGAACGAACACACACACACACACACAGAGGTACAGAGTGTTATCGCCGACATGTATATGGAAGGTTCTATTTAGTATTTATGTAGGGTTTGGATTAGTGTTAGTTATATTGACTTAGCTACTGACTCTGTTGTTTTTGCCTGGCCTTGTCACAGATGGCAGGTCGGAGCAGCAGTCTGGATCCATCCGGCAGCGTACATCCTCTTGAACAAACAACGACACCCAGACATGATTTCTTCAGAATCTGACAGTTGTGGTTGTTGGTATTCCTCATCGCCCAGCCAGAGAGATGTCTCTGTGCATTCTTATCTTCACCTGAAAACAGAAGGTTAAACTGGTTAATATAACAACCAGTATACCGGTCTTTACCAGTATACATGTAAGACATGCATTTTTATTTCTGCAGTAAGTGCACCTCTCTTTCACCATTCTTGTTACTTCTGCCAAGCAGGTAAAGTATGATATTTTTTATGTTCTTAATTCCCAAAGGAATGTTTAGCCACTGCAGTATACAATATTATACTGTGTGTAATAAATAAAATAATATGTAAAATGTAGGAGAAACATTAATAAGGAAATGCATATGTCTCTTAGCAGAAAGTCTATATAAAAGATTGAAAGGTCAGCAATGGGCCAACAGCATATCCAACTGGATATTTGACATTTATTTTTAAACATGTATTCTTCATCATTGGAAGACTTTGGGTAAAATATATAGCCATGGGCCAAATATTAAGTGTTGCTTCAATGATCTTAAGTATAATGTATATAATAAAGTGGCCCTTTTGTCATGGTTTTCTTGTAAATAAACAATAAAAATGCACATGCACATATTATCAAGGAGTTCGCATGAGTTTAAAAACGCTTTCATATTATTTAATAATATATAAAAAAGTAGTAAAATCCTTACCATTATATATAAAACGAACATAACCATCAGTCCATTCCTGGAACGGGTCGAATTGTCTGGTGTCCTAAATAGACACATCATTTTACATGTAAGCATACATGTAATTGTAATGTGCAACAACATCCTCAATAGGCCTATAACAGCTCGCAAAAAATATGGTCCCATTATTTTATGCAATGTTAAATGTGCAATGTTAATCATTTGAAAAGTATAATTTAACTGATTAAAAAACATCTTACATACAATAATTTTAATACAAACCTAGGCCAATTTCTGTAGGCTAAAATAGTTATATTAATTGAGCGCTTTTCTGTCCCGACAGTCCGGTATGTTATGAAGACCGCGGGGTAGAATGTTTCATTTATTATGCCTATAATATCACGCAAAAACTGGCCAAACTGTCTAAGACTACCTGACTAACCAATTAATAAATAAAAAAACGTTGACCAATTAGTGTTTTAAAATAATGAATACGCCTATAGACAAGACATTTAGCCTATCAGCATTTAACCTATTTTCTTTAGAACATTACATAAAATAGTTAGACAGATGTGTGACACATGTGACTACAGGCTATATATAGCCTATTAACTATAGGTACCTGCGGTAGTTTGGGGTCGTTAATGTCCCACGTGAGTTTCATCCCGACAGAACACACACAGTCTGCCTCCTCGCGCTGCTCTGTTTTTGACATGTTGCTCTCTCTCCAGATTTGTGAACGCTTGTCCTTTAATTTGCCTAAATGTCAGTGCGGTCTAATATATTCGAATCCAAATTATCATTAGGCAGTCCTCGTCGTGAAGCCATGAAGATACAAAAACACACAAAACATACAATGTCCAATCATCTTCCTGCGCATTCAAACCATAAAAGAAGTCTAAAATATAGTTGCGCTGAATCAAAGTATTCCGTTGTGTTAGAGAAATTCGTATTTTAGTTAATTTGAGTAAATCCTGCTTTTGACGTCTGTGTCCTGAGCTCCGTCCCGGCAGAGCGCACGGACAGGTAAAATGAAACAGGTGAGAAGCGAGAAGTGAAAGGAGGAGGCGCGAGGAGGCGGACCTGAAGGCCGATTGATTATATTTAGGCTGAAATTGACTTGTTGGTCGACAATAACGCTCTCTTTATTGTGACAATAAATAAACAAAAACAAATTATTAACTATCACAAAAACATATTAGTTAGCCTAATTATTTTAAATATATATCTCGTAATTTATTGTGTATCGTGTTGTATAGTAAAATAATCTATAGTCTTATAAAGCAGCAAATATATGGTTATATCCTCACTGTTCTCATTCACTTTGTACAAGGGGGCTATTAAGATTATATTTTTGCTGCAAATGCCTAAGCCTATATGTTTGGGGAAATACGTTGTACAGACCCCGCATTGATCGCAGTTGCTCAACATACTATATTCTATATTGTTGTTTTTAATAAGATGTTAGTTTGTTTGTGTCATCAGAACGCGAAGCCGTGAGAGACAAAACCCGTTAAACGGCCCCGTTATCAAGACATCGCTAACATGAAGCGTGTGTGCGTGCATGTGTGTGTGTGTGTGTGTGTGTGTGTGTGTGTGTGTGTTGTGTAAACAGCAAAGTGTTGGTCCCAAAACAAACAAGTCATTAGTCATCAATCAGACAGTAGAGGGCAAGATCTCCCTCTGTATATATTCTTCCAAATCTTTATCTCTATTGGAGGACACGGTGTCTTTCTCAATATTTATAGACCGTCTATGTCATATCTTGCTTATTTTATTGTTTCAAATTACACGAGGTTATTATAAAGGATAGCATAGATAGTTGTATCGTACAGGCAAACCGACACATAACTCTGTGTAGTGGTCTACCTTTAGACAATCCGCCATTAAATAAGTTTGATAACTGAGAGAGAGAGTGAGAGAGAGAGACCGGTTTTTCTGCATCAAGCAAAAGCAAAGTGACCTTAACTCCGACCTGAGAGTGTTCAAGCTAAAGATATGCAAATTATCAGTCTTAAAATTAACACATTTTATGTACAATATTTATTTTTTAAAAAGTATAGGCCTATAGGCTGTATATATTTTAGACGACTTGCCAATAAATCGTAGGCCTGTGATCAAAATGTCATCGCATTAAAAATCGCATAACCTCGTTTTAGCATATTTGTATTATAGTGTTTTTATCCTGATGAAGGTATTACAGAATAGTTTAAAATACGGTGGTGTGTTAAGGTATAGTCACATTCCCTGCAGCAGTCTCTTAATTCATCTTTGATTAGTTTATCAATTAGCGCCACCTGTTAAGGAGCTCGCGATCGAGAAGGATTTTGCCAAGATGGTAAATTTACATCTAACATTTTACGGCCAATGGTTGTTTTATTATTATTTTAACGCAATGGCTCAATACGGATCAGATTATTTGAAATTATTTATTCCTTGTTAAATATATTTCTGTCTCCGAAGTAATATCCTGGTAAAATAGCCTTAAGGTCAACCCAAAAGGCTATATCAATCAAATAACGAGTAGCCTAAACTACCTGTCATTCGGAAAAGAAAATCTATTAAAAACAAATAGTGTAAGCCTATAGGCCTGCCGGCTATAGCATATAGGCTACTCCTGACGCTGTTATCCTGTGGCTATGCTGGCTATCATAAAATTGTTTTCGTTCATTCAGCCTTAACCAACAAGCATAACCTTTATTTGACCCTATACGTGTTGTAGGCTAAATACTCAACCTTGTAACCGTTGACTTTAAGATACCTCAATATTAGGTCACAAGCAGCCGTGAAATAAATAACCACTCCTTGTGTAGCCTACACGATTAACCGGAACAGTAGGCTAACATTGTTTTTCCCAACTTCCATTGTTTCTCCAAAACATTTCTAACGTATCGGTCTCTGTCGTTATTCTGCGTATTCAAGATTAATTGATATACAGTAGACACATTCGAAATATTGAATTTCGTAATTGAATACTTCTCAATTAGCCCATATGTCTTTAGTTGGCGACTTGGCGTAGTAGCCTATGTAGTCTATACAAAATCTACACTACAACAAAGTTGCCTAGTATCCTATGGCTGTCATTGTATCACATTATTTGTGTGTCTGCTTTGCGATTGTTTGTGGTCTGTCACTCACGCCGACAAAACACAGCCCAGACTCATAGCCTATGCGCAAAGCCACATGTAGCCTAATTATTAAAAGATAACTATGTAAACATAAAATATGAGCTATAGGCTAGGGAGACCTTATCTGAACTGAATTGTGTAGCTTCTAAAATATTGAACGAAGAGGATGTGAGCCTTACATACTCTCTCACTCTCTCTCTCTCTCTCTCTCTCTCTCTCTCTCTCTCTCTCTCTCTCTCTCTCTCTCTCTCTCTGTGTGTGTGCAGATGGAGTTGAGTGTAGAAGACTGTCTGCTCATGAGAGATGCTACAGCTCTGGTGTCTGTCCTTCGACATGAAGGCCTTAGCCATTCAATTGTGTGCAGGGTGGACAAACTGGTTACCAAGGTAACATGATGTGCATATATGTCAATGGAGGACTGATCCACAGACATTTCTATAGCAAACCCATAATAATGACTCCTCCTATATATAGCACATCTAGCCTGTAGAGTAATATTTATTCTGATTCTGATAACAAAAAAAAAAAAAAAAATTTTATTTTTTTATTTTTTCAGGAGCTGAAAACAGCAGAGTTTTCCAGTGCTAGTTTGCTTTTAAAAGCTATAGGAAAGATATCTGAAAAATCTGAAGATTTGCAGCTTCTGCTTAAACATGGACTTGGTCCAAAGATAAGTTGTTGTTATTATTATTGTTGTGGTTATTGTTGTTATTATTATGAGGATGAGCTGGTTAATGGGTAGTTTGGCAGTAGTAACATTCCATTACCTCTATTACGCTACTTTTATAAGACTAATTGTTTCTCTAGGTGGTGTACTGGTTTGAAGTGGTTCGTGACCTCCTGACCTCTGACCTGTACAGTAGTTCTGTCCCTCTGCTGAGCCTGACTGAAGATTTTTATGACTATTACCTGGTGAGACGCATGTAGGGACATGTCACAGTCAGAACTTTTTTAATGTTGGAATTAAGAATTCTGACGTGTTCATCTGTCTCTCTCAGCTGTTAGGTCAAGCTGCTGTGTTAGGTTAGTGCTTTATTGGTTTATGAAGTTTAATTATTAATTTATAAGTGTACCCTCCATATTTACTGGGCCTGTCTGTCTGTCTGTTTGCAAGTACCTATCTTTCTACTGTCAACTGTCTTGATGCAGCTAGCTGGACTGGTCATTGAACCTGGAGTGAACTTTGGCCTCTGCCTACAGGTAACTGCTGTATTTCTTTCTACTACTAAGCATATATACATATTTTAGGCTATATTGCCAAACATTTTATTTACAAGCATCAGGTTTACTGCGTTATTGTTTACTGTTATTTTAGAGGATTCAACATCTAATCACCAATACTAATAAGCCCACAGTTAATTTGTAATACTTTTCATTATTTTCTATCAGGCTATTAGAACATACAACAGCATTCTGGAGGCTCTGAGCAAAGAGAAGAGACGTCTGCTACAAACAAATCCACAGCAATGTCAAATAGCGTAAAGTAGAACAGATATTCTGTGACATTTGCTGCCATCTAAAGGACACTCATAGTTATTTCTGTAATGTCGAGGTGACGTTCTTTTCCAGCAGGCAGAGCTATTGCGACAATAATAATCCATGTTTCTCCTCATTGCCTAGCAATCAACTGGCTACAGCTATTCTGACAGTGGGGGGTGAGTGTGTGTGTGTGCATAAGGGTGTATGTGTCTATGATATCATAGAAAAAAAGTATACATTTTTATACTATTGCAAAATTGGTAAACCAGCCAGTTGTCTGACATACTTTGTCATACTGTTTCAGATTATGAGCTGCAGGTCAGCCTATCAGAAGCCCTGTGTCGTCTGACACCTAAGAAGGATAGACAGCAGAGAGCCAACCACTGGTTCGCAAACCATGACATCACCAATGGCTTCTGTAGTATTCGAGATGGAGATTTTGAGGTGGTAGGTGTCTGTCAGTCTGTTGTTTACTGTATCTGTGTCTGTGCACATGTCCTGTCTGTATATACCTATTTATCTGTGTGTCCTTGTGTCACCAGGACTGCAGAAATTTCCTCAACTACATCAATTGTTGCAAGGGAAACCAGAGGAAGTAATGCACAAGCAGATATTTACAAGATAATTATCATTAACCTGTTAACTTTACCTGAACACTACTAATTAAAAGTAAAACTTGTATCTTCAGGGTTTACAGCATACCTTGTCTTAGAGCCTTTCTAGACACCACTGAGGTAAATATCTTTGATAATGGTTGAGTAGGACTAAGGAGAATTACGCAATATGTTTTCTCAGTATGCTCAATACCAGATTCAACCAATAGGATGCGAGGTAATGTCCCATGTATCTATGTATGTGTCCTGTATCCATGCAGGAAATGGGTTGAGCTGGTTGTACTCTTTCAAATGCAATTCTCTGAGGTCACCTACTGGTTAATTATGTTCCTGTTCTACATTAAAATGTATCTTTCACTAGCTACTGTATATCTATGAATTTCACATATCTTTTATCTAGCTGCTGCCTCCAAAAGATGACAAGTTGGATCAGTTTTGGATTGACTTTAACGTTGCTTCTGAATGTATCAGCTTCTTTATTGATGACCCACAGGTACAGGATCGAATATAATCTAATTTAACTCCATAGAACTTCATAGAATCAAAGTTTGTCAACCAAAATGTGTGTGTGTGTGTGTTGATGCAGTGCTTCTTATGGGGGTCTATCCACTTGTTGCAGCAGGACATTGATCATTACAGCCTATGTTGTAAACAAAATGGTCAGTACATCCTCAGAATACAACATAATAATATTATGTAATATACTACAAGCATATGATACTATTTACTCATCTAGTTTGATCAGGGTTTGTTTACACACTTTAACAGACGGATATCTAACTTGCATACATCTTTGTTTTTACCAGAATGCAATGCCGAGGAGGCAATTCTCACTGTCCAACTGTCAAGTCCCGTCATACACCACAAGACAAAGGGACAGAGAGTAGAAATGTTCTTTAGTCCTGAACAATATAAATTGCTGGTCGACGCTACCGGAAAGGTCTTCAAGGTAGCGTCTGTCTGTTTACCTCTCCCCTGTCTATTAGCTTTTTGTGATATACTTTAATATTAGTAACAAATCATTTGTTTAGGTTTGATGTGCTGGTGCTCTATTTCTATATATAGTATGACATCAGTGGCAGATAACCATATAGAGTAAAATTAAAATCTAGTATGAAGTGAAATGGGAAAGTCACACTGACAATCTTTTACACACTTCAACAGAAGACAATTAGCTTACCCTGTGGGGAGGAAGGAGGTGGCTCAGCCTGGACTGTCCTCCCTGCAGAGACAGAAGATAGTACAGCCTACATTGTAGCCCCTGCAGAGAACGGTGAACATACAAAGCACACTACTACTCCAGTGAGTGGAGGTTGTAGGTCCTACATCCGGAAGAAAACGCATGTCAAAAGTTTGCTAAAAGGTGAGTTTAGTCTGAAATAAGCATAAAGTGCAATGAGTAATCCCTATATACTTCAGCACATACAGTAGTGAAGTAAAAGGGCAGGTGTCTCTCTCTCAGATCAAAGACGCCCCACCAATCTTGATCTTTTAGACTGTAGTTATTAGTCCAGCAATGAATCCAGTTGTCTGTCCTGTCCTGTATTCAGTCCTTCCGATGTCATCACCAAGCAGTGAAGAGGAGAGCCCTTTTGCAAAGGTAACCACTTTGTAAACCAAGTTTTCACTATTTCCCGTGATCACACAAAACCACTGCTGTATTTCTTTATTCATCCATGTGGTCATGCATCTCTAGACTCCAAGGAGGGAAACATCTGAAATTCTATTTGACCATATAATCCATTCCACCCCGAAACAAACAACTGCAGACTCAGGTGAAGTGACTAGACAAATCAGTTAGCATGACAAGATAAGCATTTAATTTGATATAATTAGAGTTAATACGCCTGACTGTAATCTGTCTCAGGTATTGGCGGGACTTTGGATTTTCTTGACAGCACTGAGGAACCAGAGGAAATCATAGCCCCTGTGTCTGTAAATCAGGTATCTAATAGACTTGTAGCTATAGACATGGTGTATAGAGTCTAGGAGCATAAAGTAAGAGATTGGATGTGGACTCCTTTTTTAGGTCAGTGTGTTGAAACCAGTTAGGAAGAGACAATCAGTCAGCACAGGTAAGCAAACACTATGTCACCTTTTAAGCCTTCCCATATTGTGTGCTAAACCTCTTTGTACACTATATGATTGAATTTGACCTGGGCATTTGGGTATTTTAAATGTTTATTTCTAAATGTTAAGTATTTATTTTCATTTAAGAATCCAGTCAGGGGTCATCACCCCAGAAGAGAAATGTGAAGCCTTTACTTGAGGTAGAGTCGCCAAACCAAACACTAAAAGGCAAGATTGACCTCTCGAAGATTTGATTTCAAATACCTGTGACATACAGTATTCTGATTGGGTGAAATACTTGTGTTTCTGTAGCCTTTTGCAGAAGGGCCTGTAATTTCTTTGGAAAACTTTTTGAGTTGGTGGTCACAAGATGTGTTTCCTGTCTCCAGATTCTTTGGCTCAGATGGGAGTGGCGTCTGAAGCTCAGTTTGGTGCTGGCATCATAGCAGCCTTTAAAGCCTTCAGCACACAGCTACAGCAGCACTTCACTGTGAGTGTACACACACACACACACACACACACATAGAATCGTCCCTCTTCTCTGATTGGTTGGGTTAACGATCTCTCGTTAACACTGAAGAGAAACATTGTTTTACAAGCAAAACATATTATAGTGTACATTTATTTATTGGCCACTGGAGGCAGAATGGAAAATATTAGTTCCCCTATGACTCTATACTTGCTAACAGGAAGTGCGTGTGTGTATGTGTGAGAGTCGTGCGCGCAATTAATTATATGTATGTAATTCCCCCAAATTAGAATTGTTCAAGGTATTTGGAGATCATTCTGCTCAGTTCCCCAACTTCAATATTATTCTGCTATAGTCAGTATCAGTATTATGTGTTTTTTTTAAGAAAATGCATAAATATTTCAGGTTTCTTGGCAGAAGGTTGAATCTGACATCTTTGATTTGTTCAATGATTCTCAACAAGACATCTCCAACCTGCTGAGGGCTGTCCATCAACACCGGTACCGCTTCACAGCTACAACAACAGTGCATACAAATTGAAATAATGTGGTAATAATAGCAACACTATCAATGACCCTAACATACACTCACTGGCCACTCTATTAGGTGCACCGTGCTAGCACCGGGTTGAACCCCCTTTTGCCTCCAGAACCGCCTTCATTCTTTGTGGCATACTTTCAATATGGTGTTGGAAATATAGGGGTTTGAGCTTGACATGATGGCATCATGCAGTTGCTGCAGATTTGACGACTGCACATCCATTATGCAAATCTCCCGCACATCCCATGGTGCCTTATTGGTTTGAGATGTTGTCACTGGGGAGGCCGTTGAAGCAACCAATGTGAGATGACTTGAGCTTTGTGACATGGTGCATTATCCTGCTGGGAGTAGCCATCAGAAGATGGGTACATTGTGGTCATAATGGGATGAACGTGGTCAGCAACAATACTCGGGTAGGCTGTCTCGTTTAAATAATGCTCAATTGGTACATAGGGGCCAAAAGTGTGCCAAGAAAATACCCTCCACACCATTACACCACCACCAGCCTGGACTGTTGATACAAGGCAGGATGGATCCATGCTTTCATGTTGTTTACCCCAAATTCTGACCCACACATTTGAATGATGCAGCTGAAATCAAGGCAAATATTTCCAATCTTCCATTGTCCAACTTTGATAAGCCTCTACAAATTGTAGTCTTAGCTGACAGGAGTGGCCTTCTGCTGCTGTAGAATAACTGCTTTGCGTTTCGACATGTGCGCTCAGACATGGTGATTCTGCATACCTTGGTTGTGACCTGTAACGGTTATTTAAGGTACTGTTGCCTTTCTATCACCTTGACCCAGTCTGCCAATTCTCCTCTGACATCAACAAGGCATTTTTGTCCACACAACTGCCGCTCACTGGATATTTTCTTTTTTGGATCATTCTCTGTAAAACCTAGAGATAGTTTTAGTTTTGCATGAAAATCCCCGTAGATCAGCAGTTTCTGAAATACCAGCCCGTCTGGCACCAACAACCATGCCATGTTCAGAGTCACATACATCCTCTTTCTTCCCCATTCTGATGCTCGATTTGCTCTTCGACAAGTTGCCTTGACCACGTCTACATGCCTAAATGCATTCAGTTGCTGCCATGTGATTGGCTGATTATCTATTTGTTTTAACAAGCAATTTAATAGGTGCACATAATACAGTGGCAGGTGAGTTTAGATGCTTGAATTGTTGTTGAATCAAGACGTGTGTGTGTGTGTGTAGGTTGCTATTGCTGCAGAGATTTGAAGAAACCGTTGTTTATCAGCTAAATCACGTGGAGGAGACATGCAACGAACTGGCTGAGATGCAGAGTACTATAATGGTATTACAGACTCACACTGGCTCATATGGACACTTATGTATAACGTATGTATGTATACTGGTGACACTAATGTTAATAATAGTGTCACCTGGAATTAATAGTTTCTTCTACCTGTCTTGTCTGCAGGGGTATCTACGAACAGAAGTACGGTCTTTGGGTTCTTTTTGTAACGAACAACAACTTCGGTCAGATTTTTTTCTTTTCTCTAAAATTATTATAGATTAGGGGTACTATAATGAGTTAACACTTACAATCCTGTAATAATTGTGTGTGTGTGTGTGTGTGTGTGTGTATGTATGTATGTATGTATGTATGTATATATATATATACATACATACATACATTACCGTTCAAAGGTTTGGGGTCACCCAGACAATTTCATGTTTTCTATGAAAACTCACACATTCTTTCCTCAAATGAGTTGCAAA
>JAODOY010001020.1:0-13197 GCA_025399855.1 Forbesichthys papilliferus
TTCTGAGGTAGAGAGAGACAGGTTAAACAGGCTAGTGATTGGGGCTGCAATAATATTTGCAGATAGTTTTAGAAAGTTGGGCTTGAGGTTATCTAGCCCAGCTGATTTATAGGGGTCAAGATTTTGCAGCTCTCTGAGAACATCGGCTATCTGAATACGGGTGAAAGAGAAGTGCGGAGGGCGTGTAGTTGAAGTGAGGGGGAAACTGGAGGGTTGGGTGTTAGGCTGTATAGATGGTGAGCCGTCTGCCGGGGTTGGGGTGGCCAGACGGAACGCAAGGCCAGCCTCAGCAAAATGCTTATTAAAATGCTCTAATATCAGTGATTTATCTGTGGTGACAGTATTTTCATACCTCAGAGCAGTAGGCAACTGGGCGGAGGTTTTCTTGTTTTCCATTGATTTCACAGTGTCCCAAAATGTTTTGGAGTTAGTGCTACAGGATGCAAATTTCTGTTTGAAGTAACTAGACTAGACTTTGTTTCCCTGACGTGCCTGTGTGTACTGGTTCCTAACTTCCCTAAACAATTGCAAATCATGGGGGTTGTTAGAGGCTAGGGCGGTTTGCCAGAGGATGTTTTTATGCTGGCTGAGAGCAGTCAGATCTGGAGTGAACCAGGGACTATATCTGTTTTTAGTTCTGAACTTTTTAAACGGAGCATGTTTATTTAGGACAGCGAGGAAATCATTTTTGAAAAACATCCAGGCGTCCTCTACAAAAGGGATCAGATCTATTTTTTCCCAGGTAACTAGGGCCAGGTCTGAACCCTGCAAGGAAGTGCAACGGAGAAGGCAAACAAGAACAGGAGAAAAATAAGCATTATGAAATGTTATAGAGGCAAAAATAAATAAATAAATAAAATTAATTAATTAATACAAATAAATTGGCTGGAGTAAGCAGATGTACACAACAACATAGTTCTAACAGATACTGGTACAGTGCTAAAGAAACTATGTCCTCCTAGCAATTGGGTTGGCGAGGCGCTGCAGTAAACTGTTCAGCAGACCTTAATTGTGTGTCTGAAAAGTGAGGGTCCGATAGCAAAGCTGGCAAGCTATGTTGACTAGCTTGAAACAGTCAACAGCAGCTTGAGACAATAAACAGCATCTTGACAGCAGCTAGTTCGTTGGAAATGTCCGGGCTTGTGGTGGTGAATTGTAGTCCAACAGTGAAGACAGAAGTTCAGCAGAGGAACCCAGGAAGAGCAGGTAGGTGATAAGCAAACTGTCCAAAGTTGTCCGGGTGATATGCTGGTGCAGGGCCTGGTAGTAGCTGCTAACAGCAGCTAGTTAGCAAGTCGTCTGTCTGTTAGATAATCCAGAAAAATTAAGCACTCCGGCAAAGATGGAGAGTATGCATGGACGGTAGAGAAGTTGGATAAAAGTATAAATAAAAATGTGCATGAATATAAACAAAAACAAAGACCATATATTTCCATAGGACAGAAGAAAAAAAACACATCTACACATTACGCCATCTTGGATTTTCCCTGTGTGAAATAATGAGATATTTCATAATGTGTTGCTTTCCGTGTGAGGAACAGCCTTATTCTTCTGATATTGTAGAGTGAGAATCTGCAGGCAGGAGCTGTTGCTGCGATGTTTTCTGCACCTGATGGTAGGTTGTCCAGTATGACTCCAACACTCTTTACAGTAGGAGAGGAAGACACTGTGTTGTTCTCAAGGGTGATAGACAGGTCCACTAGAAGACTGTCTTTTGCCAGGAAGTGGAGTAGCTCGGTTTTATCAAGGTTGAGTTTGAGGTGATGTGTGGACATCCAGGCACTCAGAAATCTGAGTTGAAATCTGAGTGTCAGATGGAGGATAGGAGAGGTAGAGTTGGGTGTCATCAGCGTAGCAGTGATAGGAGAATCATGAGAAGGAATTTATTCTGCCTTACTTTTAATGTACGCTACCTTGTTTCTAGTGCCCTCTGTTGGCCAGTGGTTTATTTACCAGGAAGTGATTTAGTTTATCTTATAAGTTCGCATCATGTAAGATGCAGATAGAGTTCCGAATCCTTCTGTTGTTTTGCCGTGCCTAAGCATTGCCTTTTCACTCCTTTATCATTTTGCACAATAAACCTGGAGCTAGAAAGCTATCTCCTGACTCCCGTGTCATCAGCGATAGGAGTTTGGCTGTCTGTCTAATTCTGGTTAGATACACCTTAAAGAGGGCAGTACATCGACTAACCTCCATTACCTCATGGGTGGCACTACAGATCGCACCTTCGTCATTGGTATGCATGGTAATATGCTGCAATCAGCACTGATCTGCGGACAGGTTTACATAGGCTTTAAAGTTTAGACTTTTGACTAATGCTGCACTATGAATTATTAAGAAGCCCCTATATGCAGTTAAAGCTTTATAGTGTCTAATGTACAGCATGAAGCACATTAACAAGTAGGGCGTGAAGCATACTGTACATTATGGATGGGGAAAAAAATAAAAACTGGCCTTTATTTCTTATAACTCATCCTGTCAAGAATTATACATTAGAGAGAAAAGATGCAACCCCATTAAGTGTGACCTTCCACCTTTTACCCAAGGTTACTGTACTTATCTAGCTGCTGGATTATGGTATTTCATAAATATAGTATGGTACTAAACTGTCAGGTCTAAGATTCCCATTGGGCTATTAGTTCTGTCCAGCTCGGTTAACAAGTCTACAGTGCTTGTGTGTACCATTTGAGAGAACAAGATAAATATGACTTTATATGTCGTAAATATAGGTCTTTGATGTATATCTAATTTTAGAACGTCTTCCAACACTGTAACCAAAAAAAGAAGAAACATGTCACTGACGTCAGTAGACTGCAATGGCAACCGCACTGAGAGGTGTTACAGGAGCTAGCTTGTGCACCTCTCTTCGTTTCTCTCCTCCTTTCTCTTCTCTCCAGTTCTGTTTTCTAGACTTGGCTATTATTTTCTCTAGTTTCTCATTTCTCATCTCACTCTTGTGTTGTTCCATATTCGTTCTTCCTCGTGTGCTAGCTAGTACATGTGGGCAAGTGTTTGCTGTGACGTCGAGATGCGAGCTACTAGCTGACGGGACGTAAACGGCGTTAAACGACCGCTACATTTAGATAAACGACTTCCTCCATTCAGATTTAACGGGATGGCCTCCTCTGCTCCATCTCTTTCCACAATTAGTTTGTTCTGCCCCCTTTATTTTGCGCTACTGACATCCGTTCTTTATGTAATTTCCCCTCCACCATTCCTTCTGTGTTGTCCATGCATCTCATGCTGAGTGTGCTCTCTCTCTCTCTCTCTCTCTCTTTCACTCCTCTTGTCTTTTCTTTAGCTCCCTTTTCATCTCTCGCTCCTCCGCCCACTCGGTCTTTATCTCTCCCCGTGTTCACCCATCTCCGTCTATGTCTCTCCCTGCTAATCATTTTGTTCCGTCTATGTTCATGGGTGTGAAAGGGTCAGACTGCTCTTGGTGTGGCGCTGCCTGCTGTCTTAATAATGTGGCTTCGAGGAGACTTTTGGTCATATTAGAAAAGGCACCTGACAATTGCCTGAATCCCCATCTGCCAATCAAGTCTTTGGCTTTCTTTCCATCTGCCTTATCCTCACCTGCATGGTCTGCATCTGATTCTACGCTCTAACCGCCCGTGTTATGCGTTCTGGATGGAAACCTAAGATACATTCATAGGAGCGATCGTATACCTAAAAATTATAGTGAGAAATATTGAAAAGAATAATTGCTTATAATTCAGCAGTCAATGGTGACTCAGCTGGCAAGCAGAGAAGTGAGGTGGCATATTAATTCACAGAAAGCTTTTGTGCAGTTACCCAATCATTTAATTTATATGTGTAAAGTATATCACTCATTATATTCTGTTTTACTATATCATCATATATAATAAGAAAAACGTAATAAAATGTTAACACAAATTAATGTAACAATGTGCACATTCATGATTAAAGGCTGTGTAAACGTTTGTTTAATTATAAACAGTAAATATTAAAATGACATCTAAACCACCAGAATAATTACTTTTACGTGTTTTACAGTATCATAATATATGATAGTATAAAGTATTACGTTGCCTATAATGGATACAACATAATGCATATTTTATTATCTTTTTGTAATTTATAATGTCAAGGAAATATCACACACGTAAAAGCATGTAACATCATCTTTTAATTTGGGAACCCACAAAAAAAATATGCTAGCACTTTGACATTGCAGCGTTATTCAAAAGTGCAACTACATCCCAGTGAGCTTTGTATATCTTGTTTTATCTTACTCAGCAGATGCTGTATTGGGGTCTGATTAATAGGCTAGAGGGTTAAGAACTGGATTTGTTTTACCTTGTGAGGTTAGCACCACAATGCATTATTTTTATCCAGTATGAATCTGCCATGTGCATAATTATTACAAGTCGTTAAAGTAAAACAATTACGTTCCATAATTCGTCAAACACTGATCTCCTTCAATAATAGCTCCAATCCAGTTTGAACTGAACCCACTGTAATGTGATAATCTGTCACAATGTGCTATAGATATGCAACACAAACGATGTGTGAGTGCCATTTAACACTCGCTGTGATCAATTCAGAAGTTTATTTAACATACAATATGATGACTACATTGAGACTTGGAATCTCTTATGTCAAATTTGAAATCTAGTGTAGCATGCACACCTGGGTTAAACATTTTGTTCAAGTGCCATTCTCGATTTAGGAAATTTAGTCACTTAGGATCTAGAGCTTATTTCTCAAGTGTGTCTGTGGGTTACATAAAGTAGCCTCTCTGTAGTGATTTCGTGAGAAAATACTGAGATAGGTTTAGATTTAGATCATGTGTAAATGAAATGTACAGATTTCTTAGAAAAAGGTTTGAATAGAACGTTAAACTGAATTCATTAACATGCCATTGGAAATGCGGTGTAGGTAGAAAACATGGACCATAACACACTGCTCAAACCCAACACCATCTCATTATATCCCCATGTTGAGTGTTGTGTCATGACAAAGTAGTTTTCCATTATAACGTAAGACTTTTACATGATTGTATGATCATTTATTCCAGGCTACATGACTTCAGAAGTTAGCCTATAGGCTAGGGCTGCGCGATTAATCTAAGTAAAATCGTAATCTACCTTACCTCTATGCGATCTTATTTCAACATGAGAACGATTCTGCCGTATTAGGGACATCAGCTGCATCAAACAAGCGCTCATACTTTCTCCCTCAACAAATAATGGCGTAACACCACGTGACGCATAGCAGCAAGAAGTAAAATATACACAGTAGTGAGAGCGAGCGAGCGAGTCACTAGCAGAGTGAAAGAGGAGTTTTATGGCTGTAAAAGTAATGCACTCTCCTTTTAACACAATTTAATTTTAAAATATTTTGTTGCCGTTAACACATTTTATTAAACCGCCATTCCATACATTGCCATTGCAATGTATGGAATTATAACTGGTAAATGTTAAATGGACTGCATTTTCATTGATTACCTCTCAAAGTACAAAATTGCCCTCTCAACAGCCACATCTTCCTAATTATCTACCATCATCAACTCTGATAAAAACCACAAAGTTCTTTTTTCAACAGTAAAACACCTACTCAAACCTCCTGATTACTCCAACCCTGTCCCCATGCCTGAATTGTGCAACTCATTTCTGTACTTCTTTAATGATAAAATTCTAAACATCCACCTCCATCTACAATCACCCTCCACACCTGCTGAGAACCTGTCCTGGCTGAACACAGCATTGGGCTCAACCTTTACCTCCTGCATCTCTGACTTCATCCTGGCCACTGATATGTCCATTACTTATCATGAAATCGAAATCCTCTACCTGTCAACTTGATCCCATGCCCACTAGCCTCATCAAAACATGCCTTTCCTCCATCTCTTGCCTGGTCACTGACACTATTAACTCCTCTCTCGCCACTGGCTTCATGCCCCCCACCCTGAAAACTGCAGCTGTGACACCCACACTCAAGAAAACCAATGCTGACCCCAATGATCTGAACAACTTCGTCCCATCTCCAACCTTCTTTTCCTCTCCAAAACATTTGAGAGGGTGGTGGCCTTTCAACTCCTCAACCATCTAAATTCAAATAAACTACTTGAACCGTTTTAGTCTGGATTCCGTCCCAAACAGTCCTGAAATGGCTCTTGTATAAATCACAAATTACCTCCTCCGTGCAGCTGACTCCGACCTCCTATCAATCCTTGTCCTTCTTGACCTGACTGCAGCCTTCGACACCATCTCCCACCCACGCCTCCTGGAACATGCTGGCATTGTATTTCAGGAATTGCACTATCCTGGTTCTCCTCCTATCTCTCAGACCACCAACAATTCATCCAACTGAAATCCCACAGATCAAGATGTGAGGCAGTCACAAGACTAGTCAACAATGATATTAAAAACTTTGCGTCATGTTAGAAACTTCGATCACATGACGCTTCCATTTTTAAGGTTTGGTCTGAACTTTGTATCGAATCTGCAAGTGCCGAAAGATTTGAAACGGTTTGAAACTTGGGTGATGAAATGGCTATACCTACTATTTACTCCAGGTACGTTATTTCATAATTTAAACGAGGGAGGCATGCAACTCTAATTCAATCATTTAATTTAGAAACAACGGAAAAAGGCTAGACCACACACACATACGGCAGCAATGTCCTCTCCAAGATAGCGGCACAAATGTCCCCAATGCACTCCCACATTCTTTACATTCACTATATTATGCCACATTTTTATGACCCCCCCCCAAAAAAAAAAACTTAAAAAAATAAACTTATTGTAGCTCTAGTACTAAGAGCTACAATGTTCAGTGTCAGATCCATGAAGCTGTTGCATTCAATTTACAAACAATACCTTCTGTTTCATGTAGTGCAATAAACATAGGCATACTGTATATTGAGGAAGAGAAGAAATAATTGTGAGAGAATCGTGATCTCAATTCTAAGCAATAAAATCCTGATTTATCCGGAATCGTGCAGCCCTACTATAGGCTAACTGCTTCTTCCTCTGGGCTTGAGACATTAAGCACAGTTTGTGTGGTAAGTGCAGTGCAGACTGTGCCGATGAAACAAGTTATAGTCTATCGCAAAACAGGGTCTCGGCCAAGCTAGGCTGCGTTATGATCACAATCACCAATAACCTAGATAGACTACTAGGCTAACCACCTAGCATATTAAGTCTATGTCTAGCCCCCCCACCCCCCACATACGAGGAGCAGATGTTGATGTGAGCCAATATGTCAGTGGTTTGGGTGCAGCGGCTGCGGGCTGGTGGATTCTCTTTCCCGTTGCCGTTTAATGCTGTTGCCCGGTAGCGGTGCAGCGCCGAAGTCAGACTTTAAAACATTAAACTTTTCACGCTATACGTGATACTGATTGGTTTTCTTAAATGGAAGGGCAGCAATGCGCTGTATTTGGATTTGGATTTGTATGATGAAAATGACTTGGGTAAAGTGTCTGGTGTGGAAACATCACAGCATGGCTGTCGGTAAGCTAGGCTAATCACTTTGGGACATTTATTCATGTAAAGCAAGAGAGAGAGAGAAGACGTAAGTCTGCAACCTGCTTTCTTACTCACATAACAAAGCAGCCAGCACCACTACCCACTACTAATCCCCCTTCAATCTGCGCTTCTGTCTTCTGTCAAGACATTACTGCAATAACGATTTCTAGCCGGTCACACTATTTTAATCATACAACAGTCACATTTGATATCAAGACCCTGCCACTCAACTCCTCCTCTGCTTTTATTTTTTCTCAACCACAACAATGTAATACTGTTCATTTTGTGATCATTATGCCCTTAACAGCAGTGACATTAAATATACTATCCGCTAGGCGGAACTGCAGGAGCTGCGAGAGAGACATACAATTTTAGAACAATGTTTTGTAAAGGATTTAGATATACTGTACACATAAACCATTTAAATATGTATGTTGATGTAGTAATTTTTGTAAACTCGGATGGATTCCTAGTTTTGAGTCCCAACATGCTCAAACCTACTTGAAAGTATTATGGAGGAATATACATAACCCTAGTTAACAGTATTCTTAAATTTGCTTTGGATAAGAAGTGTATGCTAAACAGTGTTGAGAGTATCAAGTTACAATTAGTAGCTTGTAATGCAATTACATTAATATATTGAATCTTTCTGTAATGTAGTAATATAATGCATTACAAATAACATTTTGATCATTGTTGTACTCGTTACAATCGCAGTAATGCAAGTTCTAATGCATTTTACACAACATTAAGTGGTGTTTGTTATTTTTAGAGAATTCGCCAACAACGCAACATTTCAGCACCAGAGAAAACAATTTGTGAGTGGCGGCTCGTTTAGGTCTTCCGCTCATGAGTATATGGTCCGCCTACCCGCAGCGCACCGTCAAAACACACATCCACAGCAGTGGCGAGCCAAAAGATCCCAGTTGATAACCTTTTAGCAGTACTTTATTGGCACTTGGTTTCATCGTTCATGCAGGGTTTAACTTATCCGGTGCTGGAGGTGTCGACAGAAAAGGCATGCTATAAATTGTATTTTGCAGTGTCCAGTAGTAGGCTAAAGGAGTCTGAAGTAGCTAGTCTTAAGGTTCAAGGCATAGGCTATATAAATAGTGTTTTTCTTTTAGCGCTGTTCATCAGGGTTTTTCCTGCATAGAGCTTCCGTTGCATTTTGTGCCGCCTCAGGCTGTCGACAAAACCATGCATAACTCTTAACTCTTTTGCAGCGGCAAATATGACAGCAGAAACCAGGTCCCATGAACCTGATGCACGCAGTCTCCCGTGCATCGGTAGAATCAAACAAGAGTAGGCTAAGCCATAGTTTATAGCAGCAGTACTCACAACTTCTTTCTTTTGGATTTTACCCTGTAACCATAGAACATTAACCTCCGCTTAAGGACGAATGGCTTCAGGCATATAGCCTACACACTACTAAAATGCAGCTTTCTTTCAGCCAAGTAACTAACTGAATGACAAGTGAACTTGAGAGTGCATGTGCATGACAATATTTAATGCCGAGCCGTGCTCCAATAGGCTATAGAACTCCTAAAATAAGTGTTTTATAAGGCAGTTTGCAGTGCAGATTTGAAATCTATATATTTTTTTCTATCAATGAAATTACTTAAATTACATTTATGTTATAGACAGGAAAAGGCATGCACATTGCCCTCCACCGTGCGTGATAAAGGCCTATTTGAGCATTTTAGAATGTCCAGTCATAGGCCTACTCACGCAGTTATTTTGGTAAATTAACATTTAATCAGTTACATCTGATTACAAAAAGCAGAAACTGCTTAACTGTAAATTAAGGTAATCAACAAATTATGTTAATGATTAGAAATTTAGTCTGGTAATTGTAACAGATTACATTTAAAAGTAACGTAACCAACCCTGCCTATATTGTATTCCATTTAGGAAGTAATTTGATGCTAAATGACAGAAGTATTGCTTTAGTATTTTTACAACCTTATAAATGTAATGCTATTATTAAAACAAAAGTATATACTAACATAATATTATATTAATGAACAAGTGGGTTCAAGGGGTTCATTATAGAAATCATATGTTTATTTAATTTGTTATTTGAATGCAAGTCTAACGCTGGCTGGTATAAGAACACATTTAGTCAATCAACATCAATTAGTTTAAAAGGAAACTATACACAAATATTTTGTCATGGGTTGACAGTCTTTTTTGCAGGGATTGCCAACATTATTAACAAGATTACTTGAAAATGATTTATGTTAATGTAAGTCAGCGCATAGAGAGTTTATGAGATATACTGTATGTCCTTAATGTTTAAGATAAACATTCTACACTGACCATTCAGTCATTATTGTGTCATACTGTAAATGATCATGACAGCATAATAGAGTCAACAGCACAGACAGACCACTGAGTCCCAGCAGCGTAGCCTAATCACCCAGGTGCAAAACAAATTGACGGGCCCTATCAGGGACGGTTTGTTCCTTAGGGCGATTGGGTGTCGCACTGCCAAAGGGAGAAAGAGATAGGAGGGAATTTCAAACTGTAATCCAATCAATCAGCATCCAATGTTCCGTGGAGTACGTAGCCTCCCGCCCCTTTTTGAGTGATTTCAAAATGGTTGAAAATCGTCCTGATCACTCTCATAGACATTCACATTAATAAACCTTTTTCCAAAATGCAGTCTCTGCAATGCATTCTCTGTGGCTTCCGGGAGTGCTTGCACTAACGCGTTTACGTCAAACAGTACAGATTTCTTGAAGTGACGTAGCTTACTGTACGGTGTGAGAAGAAGAGAGAAGAATATTTTTTAAATGTCTAACGTTACCGGTACCTCAACTGCTCATATGAACTCAATCGTCTCATTAAGAGAGAATCCGTTCAGTCATCACAGTAATCGCGAAAAAAATGCAACTAGGAACTAGGAAGAACTAGGACCATCCAGACAAAAAGTAAAAATCAAGCAATTATCTAGAATGGGGGGTAAATCATACAACCGAGGATTTTCGCAAAGCTAGCAGAATGCGTAGCCATGTAGCCACATAGCAAGTAGCTAACGTGCTGTTCTGCTACCTGTGCATTATTTTCCATCCTGATGGATACACTGGCATAGACAAAGCTTGGACAACGATAGGTGCCACCGATATGCATTGTCTGACAGAGAAGGTGAGAAAGCATGAAGCATCAAAGATTCATATGGACCGTTGTCTTAAATGTTCAGCTTTTGGGGGGGTAAACATTGCAACACAGTTGGATGAGAGCTACAGGATAGCAGTGCGTCGACACAATGATGAGGTGGGCAAAAATCACAAGATGAGAGTGAGGGCTCCAGCAACCCTAGGAATTTCCGTGGGCTAGTCAATATTGTGGTTCTACTCGATGAGGTGTTTGAGGAGCACTTTAAATACTGCCACAGTCTTCAAGGACATGTCGAAAACTGTGCAAAATGAACTAGATTGCATGCTCATCAGGGAACGTATCATGGATGAGGTGAAGTCAGCAAAATGCATAGCAATCCAAGCAGATGAAACCATGGATATTGCAACGCAAACTCAGTTGTTGTCGACAAGAACCATGACGTGCATGAACGCTTCTTTGAATTTGTCCCTATCTCTGATGCAACAGCCGACACAATTGCCACTGCAATTTTGAAGAGACTGGATACAATTTTCACTGATAGCAAAGGTATACTCAGTCATCACGCAAGCATACGACGGGGCCAGTGTGATGAGGGGAGAGGGGGCTGGTGTGCAGCAAAAAGTGCATGAACATTACGAAAATGCCCACCACACCAGTTGAATCTGCTTAGGCAACAAGCCACTTCAAACATCCCGGCAGTGAGAGTTTTCTTTGCAGATTTGAGTGGCATTACACGTTTTTTTTTACCAAATCGCCAAAACGCACAAGAATTCTCGACCAGATTGTTACAAGAAGGCTGCCAAGAGCATCGTCTACCAGATGGAATTTCAACAGCAGAATCGTGGATACCTGTTTATGAGAGCCTTGATGACCTAATAGTGTTTTGAATCCATCAGAAAGACCAGCTCATTTGATAGGGAGGCATCTGGCTACCAGAGGATGTTGCAGGAGGATAACTTAAACGTTTTTCCTTAACCTATTTCATCAAATCATGCCTCACGTTGACATGATGTACCAGCAGCTGAAGATAAAGGTCTTCATCAAACGTGCCTTCCAGAGATTCACATGCAGTGTGCAGTCCATAAAGAATGAGCCATAGATATTATTCTTATTAGGATAATATTCATACCCTCTAGATTTGAGTAATTACCCTTTGTGTAACTAAGTTAAAAATAAAATACTCAGCCATTCCAAGAAATATACAGCGGCAGAAAAAATGAAGAGACCACTGGAGCATTTCTTCAGATTTTTATTCCTAAAATATCTATTTTTATATCTACATGTATATAATGTTTCTATTTATATATGTTTTACCATGCAGTGGTCTCTTTATTTTTCCGCGGCTATATATAATAACGATTTTGATCGAATATCAATTCTGGTTTTCTTAGATGGAAATTTTATAATTCATTGTGACTGTCAAGTTAGCTAGCTGACTTAAGTAAATGTATCCATTAAATGGGTCACTTTAGCTATCATTGCAACAATTGCTCCCCCTGACATATTTGTCAGGAGCTGCCACTGGGCCCTATGAAAAGCCTTAATGACAGACCAGAACATGGTTTTTAAAGAAATATTAGTTAGCATTATAGATTACTATAAACAAAAAGAGTAATACGATGTTATTGGGACAGCCTACCTGTATAATTGTACATGCCATAGTGTACTATGTTGTGGCTTATCCAAATATTTAGTAAATCTGACTTCATAGTCTCTGTAAATTCCCTTTCAAATGCCAGAAATTAAAGTCTATTTGGTCTTCCTGTATTTTGTCCTGTTGACAGCAGGTGCTTCACAGAACAGCTTGTAACAGACAACATGATCAAAACACGAAAATTATCAAAACACTCTTTTGTTTGAACTAATGTGGCTGGAGTTGGTTAGCTTAGTAGCAGCACTTCATTCATAGAAATGGAGTTCGGGTAACTATAGAAACAACAATGCTTTGAATAAATTAATCCCAGAATGCATTACATTTCCTTAACGTGGTAGGTAAATATTGTGAAATAAAATACTATTTTGGTGAAACAATTTATCATATTAGTTGGTCGTGATGAAGCGGTGTTTACAAATCAGGAGATGCATTGTTCTTGAGAGTAGCGGTGACCTGCATTACACAGATCTGGGCTGGGATCACCGGGCCCCCAAATACCCTGGGCCCTAGTGTGGCTGCACAGGCGATAGCAACGTTACTGTTGAGTCTCTTTCCCCTTCTTCCCCTACAGAACATTTTTCTCACACCAGTGTTATTTTTCAATTGATTCCAATGGGAGTGCCGCGTTGTTCCAGGTTTCTAAAAACGCGGCTTGGGACTGAGCGTTTTTTCCACCCCGAACGCCAGGCGCCGGGCGTTTTTTCAATTTGAAAAATTGTCAACTTTGGGTGTAACGCCGCGCCCATCACTGACACTGTTTAACCGGCCGTGCAATTGCAGCGGTGAAGGGGCGGGACAAATACTTCAAGCAACCGTCACATCGTACTTTATGCACACAACAACAGCAACGATGGAGAAGTTGATAGTCAGATGATATCCCCGGACTACCACAACAATACTAACATGAAAAATAATGTATAGAATATT
>JAODOY010001021.1:0-13196 GCA_025399855.1 Forbesichthys papilliferus
AAGTATTTCAGCACAATCACTGCTGATAAGACCTGAAAAAAACCTATCTCTCCCTCCCTCTCTCTCTCTCTCTCTCTCTCTCTCTCTCTCTCTCTCTCTCTCTCTCTCTCCATGTAAGGTTACAGAGCTGCTTGCTCGGCCACTGGGGGGGGGAAGGAAATATTTTCTCTCTAATATTTTTTTTTTTCAGTTGGAAATTCAATACTTTCTGCTTGTATCAAGATTTGCCCTGCAAAACGAGCGTTTGTTAATAACAAACAAGGGGATTGTACAGATTTTAGGCATAGATCCAAAATGCATAGAAAACAAACAGCCACAAACTATCTTTTCAAAAGAGAGATACAGTACCACGGGCTAGTTTTACGTACTAAGTTAAATGAATATATTAAAGTACTATTATATATAAAAAGAAGGAGCCCGTGTAATGAATGTAACCTAGCCCTCCAAGTGTTGCAGAAGATGCTGGAACAATCTTTCTATATAATGTAGTTCATGTCTAATGCCTGAACTGAAGAGTAGGAGAGCAATGGGCAATAAAAACGTACTTTAGCTCGATACTTCAGCCTTTGATTAACAGCATGTTAACAGCATGTTTGTTTGTTTGTTATATGGTGTTCACTCACCATATAAGGCAGACAAAAGTTATTTCTGGGACACAAAGCATTACATTGACTTTTTCCACCTTATTTTGTTTTTGTTCCAAATATCTTCAAGTGCTTGAATTCTCCCCCGAGGGGAGGTGGTGTACTGGGATTTTTAGACACAGACAATTGCACACATATATATGTACTACATACGAAACTTTACATATTTACAGTATCTGTAGGTATGTCACAGACGTACAGTATTGGCAGAAAAACAAATGAGAAAGACTAATTATGTAATTATGCCACTATACATCGTCATTGCGGAATGTTAGCATTGTAACATTGATACACATTCATTCAAGCAGTTTAACTTAAAAATAGGTTTTATCAGAACACACACACACAAACCACTTGAACACAATGAAGTATTGACATCTCTGTCTTTACATTTCTCTAAACACTAACTATATCGTTCCCGTCTCTTTCCCTCTCTCTCTCGCTCTCTCTCTCTCTCCAATGATACTCATAAACCGATCAGTAGCAAATCAAGTCATTCTGCTCACAGCTACTAAGAAGGGCAGACCTGAAACAGTGTCTGAAACATCAGTGACCACTTGCTGTTGACTTTAAGGTAAGAAACCTACTTAATTCGCAGTGAGTAATTTGTCAGTTATAAACAGATTTTCCCTGTAAGTTAGCCGAAAAAACTATCTTAATACAATGTGTGAGTAAACATGCCTTTATGATTTTTCATTAATATACAGTATACGTGCATAACCGTAAGAGAAAACTTGTTTGAAAATAGGGTATTTTTGCTGCAACAGAAAAACCTTGTACTCTGTGGCTATATTTTATTTCCAGCAATATGAAACAGTAAAGGTCTACAATTCATACCGTTTTTTTTTAAATATCTAGAATTAAGAGGATCTGCATTTTATCAGCAATATTATTATCATTATATTATGTTGGATTATCAGAGTGCCGAGATAGCACTGTGTGAAGTTTTACATGCATGGTCATCTCAAACAGCTACAGGTATTGACAGACCACCATTTCACTCTCCGCTCCGGTATGACTGGCATTTAACTGGTGCGCGCGCACACACACATGCATGCATGCACGCACACACACACACACACAAATATTGAATATATATATATATATATATAATATATAACTAATATAACTCTCTCTTAAAGCAGTTTAAATGTTGCATTAACTGATTGATTGATTGATTGATTGATTGATTGAGTTTGTCCTGGCATTATTAGGGTCATGTCGAGACCATCGCCATGCAGTGTGCGTTTCATCAGGTCTTTAGCATGACCGGGCTGGTGTTGTCAACACACTCCAGCTACTAAACCACAGGCATGCATAGAGATGACAGGAAGACAAGTTCACACCGACGCCACACTGTTGTGTGCGTGTGTGTGTGTGCTTGTGTGTGTGTGTGTGTGTGTGTGTGTGTGTGTGAGAGAGAGAGAACAGACGAGAGATAACAGTTAAAGAATGCATGTGTGTGTCATGTACATTGTGTCTTATGAGTGTTAAGGTTTGATGCCTTATTTATTGGACTAGATATGGAAACCAGTTCCCGAGGTGTGCTCTGCTCAATACCACTGACTAGCCTACTGTATTCTGTGTGGTCTAGTTTGACGTCTAGCTTGTTCAACAAACTAGCCGTAGCTCGAATTTTGAACATATGGCACAACACGGACAATTTCAAAATACACTCATCTTAAATGGTCACGTAAGCGATGCTGGAGAAAGATTGTTATATTTAAATTCAACATCCAAACATACACGACCTCTTTCATATGCTCACTCAGGAAGAACCACCCCCCAACCCAACCACACACACACACACACACACTTACAGTGGCTGGAATAGTTAGAATTTCTTTGTTTTCCATTTGGAGAACCAGGGCTGTTTAGGTTGGATTTCTTTTTAGCGCACACAACACAGGCAGCAGACTGTGAGGAGATATTCACTGAATTAAACACAGTTTACCAAATTAGAATCACGTACAACACCTTTAAGTGAATCATAGTGATGCAAAATGGTTTTACAACACCTTTAAATTAATCATAGTGATGTAGAATGGTTTTACAACACCTTTAAATGAATCAATTGATGTAGAATGGTTTTACAGCACCTTTAAATAAATCATACTGATGTAAATTTGTTTTACAACACCTTTAAATGAATCATAGTGATGTAGAATGGTTTTACAACACCTTTAAATGAATCATAGTGATGTAGAATGGTTTTACAGCACCTTTAAATGAATCATAGTGATGTAGAATGGTTTTACAGCACCTTTAAATGAATCATAGTGATGTAGAATGTTTTACAGCACCTTTAAATGAATCATAGTGATGTAAAATGTATCTTTCCTATGAATTTTCTCTTTTCTGTTCCATTTCTTTCTCCAGATTAGTGTGAAACCCGGGTGAGCTTGCCTCATCTGCCTGAGAAGACACCTGACAGAAGACCAGACACCCTTACACATCTTTGTCATCTTCACATTGCCAAGTCAGCCAATGCGATTCATGCTGTAATATACCACATCCCTCACTTAAGTCACGTTACTTCACCCACCAGGTCAGGACGAGTCCTCCAGAACTGAATTCGCAAAACGCATCAGAACCAGAGAGACCTCTAGCGGGCTGGTCCTAACCACAACTCCACCAAGAAAGCAAGCCCTTCGATCTCCGGCGTAAGCCAGTTCACCGTGACCAAGTCTGTTCTGGTCCGAGAGAAAGCAGGTTCTGTTACCATGGAGCGTGTACAGCACATGACCAAGTCGGCTATCCGTCGCGCCTCTCAGATCGAGGTGAACCCACAGACCAAGAGGAACCTCCAGGAGCTCTTTGTCAACTTTACACTTATCCTCATATGTCTGTTGCTCATATATATCATTGTACTGCTCAGCAGTTGAACATGAGCCGCCCAGCCAGGACTTAAAACAAAAGGTTTGTCCAGGTTGTCCATTGTTCCAACGTAAGCACACTTAAGCAACGTAAGCACGTAACGCCCTTTTAAACCTCTATTCACCTTATTTTTGAAGGCTGTGTGTTTTATTTGTTTATGGACTTAAGGTCTTTGAAATATAGTACATATTATATTATTTATTACCAATGATGTTCAAGAAAACATTAAAGGAGCATATTTGGAGTACTCCTACTTGGCATACTGGCGACACCACCTGGTCACAAGTCTGAACAGCATTGTTTTAAAATCACTTTAGGCACAGCTTTGTCAAAGGTAGCGCTACTATCGGCAGTGTGAAATTATTAAAGGGTTACCCTGCAGGTTTCACTAGGGCTTGTTGCCAAAATACAATCCTACTGGAAGTTAATACATTATATTTGATCATTTGAATACAAAGTTATCTGCTGCTGCTAAAGTGGTCCGGAGTCTGCAAGCAACAAAATTAAGCATTTCGACAAATAATTTGAATTTTGGCAAAAACAAATGATTCATTCTATCCATCTCAATGACTTGGAAACGTGACAATTTTCAAGCATGTGCTTAAACCCACTACATTGAGAAATGTCTGTCATGCTGTCATGTCTGTTTCGTTCATTTCAAATATGGGGTAGAAATATGAATATTGTTGTAAATATTGTATTGTGTATTTATTTTTTAAATTGCCAAGACCCACAACTATGTTGAGTCACAAAGGGGACAGTCAACAGATGTTCAGCTCCCCTTCGACTGTAACACATTTGGTTAACACAGTATTATATTCAACATAGTTAATAAATGTTAGCCACTTTACCCCTTACTGACAGCACTATACAATAAACCATACAATTTAAATGTAACCTGAAGAATAATCTTTACAAGCAATTTACGTGAGACACAAAACACTGCAGACTACATTAGACACTCTCTTCAACTTTCAAAGAGGAAAAAATAGGCCATGAGAAAGATTGACCATGAGAACCTATACTTGATGCATTTTGGGTTTCCTAACAAACAAAAAATATTTCCTGTAGAGAGAATATATAACATTCAATAGGTATTTTTATTTTCCAAAACTCTTATCAGAAATTCAAATTGACAGGAGAAACAAAATTGCCGTGACAACAAATTATTTGACTAGTTAGTGAAAATCTGATGGTTAGCATTTTTAATAACAAAGAACTCATGACAGACAAAATACATTTGCACCGTCCGATGCAGTTATTTGCATAATAGGCTGTGACGACAATATAATCACATAGGTATTTTTCATATTCAATAACAAACAACATGTATATAACCCTAGTTCACAGTGTACATGGAAGTTTGAACCATTGGTAAAGTGTAGGGCCAGGAAAATCCTTTATTGTATTTTAGTCTATTTTTCTTGAGTGACCCCTACAATACATGTGAAAATGTGTGTTTGAACACATTCAGTTAAACATTTCACATTAATTAAGATTTCTTTTTTTTTTACAATAAGAATTTGTTTAAAAAAAAACAAATACAGTACATAAATAAAATGTCTAGTGTAGAAAAACAGACTAAAATCCAACATGCTATATTCTGTAAACCATTTAAATCATTTATTATGATTTTGTTTGAAAGAAATGGAGATAACAGAAGTCCCGCCCCCATTCTGGTTTCAGGAAGTGTTCATTTTGCAGTAAGCTACAATACATAGCTAAGGTCTAAAAATGATGTGCTTTAGTGACTTAATTGACCCCAATGGGAAGATTTGGTGTAACCTTATACTACTATATAAGTGTGTAAAGCTAATACCTCTCTAAACATACACTTGAGGAGACTTTTTTACAGTGAAAAATAAAGGTACTTCCTGGAACCCTATTTGGGTCAACATTTCCATTTCCTATGTTATGGAAGACACGGTCAGCCTATGTCAGGAATGTAATAGAGCCTGTTTCTACCATAAGGGCATCTCTCTATGCTCCTCACAAGGTCAGTCTAATTTCCTCAGACTGACTCACCATGCAGAGACTGTACAATATTTGAATGAGGCCCAATGTCACAAGGGTCATTAAATGAATTAGCATGTGAAAAGCACTAATGTAAACCTTTCAAGTCAAACTAAAAAATAACAAAACACACAAAATACGATTATTTCACGTGAGTGGTGGCAGCATTATAGTACGATGACACATCTGTTTTCACATGCTCTAGGGGCTGAATATAAACAGAGACATCAAGCGAGTTTTATCCGTGAAATTAATTCCAGTTAGTCAACACCTGAGCAACACCTGAATATAGAGCTGGATTTAATTCAAACGGGGAAAAAACTCAACCCTCAAATGTCTCTGGTCCATTGGCATCATAGACAGACCATAGCAAAACAGTACAAGTGTACGAGTATAAACACCGTAATAAAAATACAAGGTACACTTGATTCAGCTCATCTGCCCGAGATGTTTCCCCTCCTGAGAGCGTTGAGGCGTCGGAAAAGTTCAATCAAGTGTTCCTCAGACCGTTCACAGATCTGAAAACATGTACACGGTCAAAGTGCTGGGACAGCGAGCTGAAGTTGATCCGTGCTATCGGAGGGTGGCCGTTAAAAAGACGTCGTTAAAAATCACTCGGCGCTAATTTCCTGGCCGCAAAGGACTGAGGGCTCGTAGCATGAGGGTGTGTAGTCATGTAGGCTGTTGTGGAGGCACAGAGACGTGCTAGCCCGCTGAGCGGTGCTGAACATGGTCCGAATGAAATGGGATACACACACACACTTTCATCGGCTTTCTGTACAGTAGTATTGCACAGTGCCCTCAATATGCTGTACCAGTAGGATGGGGCTTGGCGTGATGCCTGGGATAGAAATTTAGCTTACTGTCCAAATGCCTTTGAATTGACTGAAGTTTTATTTATTTGTTTATTTTATTTTTTGCCTGTCAGAAAGAGAAGTATTGGGCAATATGAGCCTCTGTTTGTTCACGTGTTAGTCTGTCTCTCTTTGGAGGCGTGTCCTCTGTTGCCGTGGCGACAGCCTCAGGAAGGCTGAGAAATGATGATAAAACAATTGGTTAGACTGAATGACAAACAGCTAAGACATATGTATGTGTGTAACCAAACAAAATTGCTGCAATACTGTCTCGTACATTACATTGTTTGGATCACAGAAGAGAAGCAATGCCTCTCCAAAAACAGTGTCTTACTTATGTAGCTGGCTACACTGTTTTCAGCCGTAAGTGATACATCTCTGTGCAGAGCACAGGGCTCTTAATAGGCCTCACTGGCGCCCCCTGGGGGAATGTGAATATGGCAGCCCTATTTTTGTGTCCCACATGCAACTTGTTAGTGTCTCATACTGTACACGAGTTTCAGCAAAGGCTTGAGCACATTCAAACATGGGTGCTAAGTGGGGAGAAAAAAATTTAGAGAAACAAGACAAAAATAAATAAAAAACACAACAGTCCACACAAAATATACTGGGAATAAGCACTAGGGCAGTGAGCACGTGGGGATTGGGGAAATGTCTTACTTATAGATTGCACAGATGTGCTCGTACAGTAGCTCTTCTTCATATTGAAGTTAATACAACAAATTGGTGGTGTGTCTGCTTCTGTGTTCATGTGCCGCTGAGCTTGTTACGTAGCGACGGAATGCTCCATAAGCATTAGGATTTAGTGGAGAGAATGTAACGGATGCTCAATTTGGTATGAAATAAGAGCGTGGTGGCCGAAAACAACTGTAAGCCTCTAATGAGTTTTAACTCGAGTACTGAAATCACTATTGGGTACTCGTGTGCATTGCATCATGGGAAGGCAACGAGATTTCCACCAGCAGGTGGTTTGTTTTAGGGGAGATGTTTTAAAGTAACACTTAATATGTTTTAATATTTCATTGCTTACGTCAAGCATGTTCAGTATATTTTGCATATAGATTGCATGACCGTGCTTTTCCAGAACACAGACGACACCAAGGCGAGCAAATTATCAAAAGATGGGGTATGAAAGAGGTGTCACCCCCCCGTGGCTGACGTAAACAAAAAAACTCAAAGTGTGTCGGAGGTGACAGCGCACAGCCAAACCAGACCTGTGGGTGTAGGGTGGGCTCAGGCTGCCCTATTGTGTTGACGGACACAATCCATTTGTGGATACAATGGCGAGCGAGGTGAGACCGCATGCTGGACGAGAGACACGATGCCATAGTTGGGTGCTTGACATGCCCCGCCCACAACCCAAAACAGCTGCTGCTATAATTGGAAGGCAATTTCAACTTTTCATTCAATCAAGTTGCATTTTCTATTAACTACAAAACTGTATATTCTAAAAAATATGGATTTCTCAAAATGTCTCCACTTACGTAATGCATTTATCCCCAAGCATGTTTGCAGTGAATAAAGTCGCTGTGCTGTATATGCACGCACTATATTCGACACATGCCTCACAAACAAAATAGTTGTGTGGTAAATGTTCAAACTGAAATAGGAGCCCCTAAGGTGACATGAAGATTAAATAAAACAATATTTTGTTAAACAAATTCTGTGACTTATGACGGATACTGTATACATATATATATATGTGTGTGTGTTTGACTGTCTGCAGATGGCTGGCTGACTGACTGACTAAAGATGTCTGACTGACTGCAGATGGCTGACTGACTGCAGATGGCTGGCTGACTACAGATGTCTGGCTGACTACAAATGTCTGACTGATTACAGATGGCTGGCTGACTGACTACAGATATCTGACTGACTGCATATGTCTGACTGACTACAGATGGCTGACTGACTGCAGATGGCTGACTGACTACAGATGGCTGGCTGACTGACTGCAGTCACACACGACAGCTACCGCCCACCTTGATGAGAGGGTTGATGACGCCCACGTTGGCACTGGAGTTGAACACTTTGTTGAAGCTCGACTCCCTGTTGACCAGCTCCAGCTGGTAGAACTTCTTGTCGTCCTGTTGGGAAACAGCTCGCTAGAGTGTCCAATAACAACCCGTTTCATAGGGAAATCAACACAGCTATTAATACACACCTGTTGATTTGCATCTGACACTGCACACACATTGGCGTGACAATACACACGCTGGTTACATTTAATTTGAGATACAGTACAGTACAATACATTATTAATTTCCCTTGTTTAATCTGTCATCTAATACATGTGTCTTTGCGGTTTTAATGTTAATGTTGATTACATCGCACTGGTGTCTATATGATGAGGTGTGTGCACGTGCGGTCCCCACCACTAGCTTCTTGACCAGCGCCTCCCTCTCTGTCACCATCTCTCTGAGGTCTGCTATGAGCTGCAGGTCCTCCGGCCGGCTCTCTCGGTTACGGAACTTCTCCTCTGTCCCTTCCAAGCTGCGCACAAACACAGTACATGGACTTACAGCTGGTTAGCTAGCTAGCTAGAATACTGTGGTGTCATGCCATGCTAGCTAGCATAAAGAAAGAAACAAACAAACAAAGAAACAAAGAAGCAAAAATAAGATCACTGTTTGTATCGATGCACACTGACACATTGTTAACGCCCTGAAGATAATTAATGGTGCCATTACATCCATTCACTTATGTATTCTGCAATACCACTTTTATACCACCAGGTGGCAGTATTGCTCTCTGCAAGCAACAGCTGGACAACTGAGCCATATTGAACTAATCTCATCAGAGGCAGAGGCCACCTACATGATTTGTAAAGCCGAGATCTTATCCTTGAGGACCTCCTGCGCCTTGTTAAAGTCGGCCAGCATGATGTGCGTTTCCCTGTGATGGACAGCACTCATCTCCCCCAAATCTCTCTCGTGCCTCTTTGTTAGATCTTGCTCATGGGCCCTAGAGAAAGAGAAAGAGAGATAATTGAAATTTAAACATTTATTCAATCTACAATATACATTTACAAGCTGCACCACAGAAAGTAAATCAAGTCATTCCTCCTGAAAATCAAATGTCACTATGGACCGATTTCGCAGACATGGATTAAGCCTAGTCTTCAGTCTACCCTTAGCGGTCCGGGAGTCCTAGGGGTATTTCTTTTAAAAATGTAATTGTCTACATGTAAATGTCAAAAATATACAGCAACATAAATACAAGTATACATATATAAATAAGCTATTGACTTAGTTAGTAGCCTACTTTTATACCGGGCACTATAGACCCTACACATTATTGTTGGCCCGGCAACTTAAATGTTATAACATATGTGATAGGGGGTCTCTGTGCCATGTTTCTATCTGCCAAGGGGTCCTTGCCTTGGCCCAAAAAACATTAAAGACCACTGTTCTAAGATTAGTCTTATGCCATGTCTGTGAAACACATTTTCATAATCCCATATTTTCTTAAGGAAATCCCGTCCAGTCCGGATACCGATACAGATACCGGCCCTTTGGGTATCAGCCGATACAGAGTACCGATGGTGCCATCCCTAATTTTCTTACATTTTTCTAGGTCATCCATCTTTGAATAAACAGGTCCGGTTTAACATGAGTTCAGACTAAATATTTTAAAGATGATTAGACAATCACAGTTGTCATCACCATCCACCTTCCTTTTTATAACAACGCCTTGCCTGTCTCTCTGTCAGTCTCGCTTTTTTCTTTTTTGATTCAACATAGATAAATCAAACAGAAAAACCTGATCATAGTTCTCCCCAAACGATACCTGTAAATGACCAAGTTCAGCGAATATAGCATTGAACAATATAATAACACTTATACAGCATACTCCACGCAGGCTTATCATTCAAGTCAACCTGAACATTATTTCTCCGGTGTATGAGTTCTAGTACAGAGTTTGGTTTTTCTCAACACTTGCGCAACACTTTTGCTGTTGAAAATATGATGTAATTCTATGTAACCCTTTGTTAAAGTAACAAAGGTAGAGATACCAAAATCGCACACTTTAATAGGAGCTTCAGAAGAAGTTATTCGCAGCCAGAGAGGTACTTGGAGGACAGCTGCTTTTCAAACGCAGCGCATAGGACCAGATGCACATCTGTGGGCGGATGGAGCCGGGCTCCCTGTTAATTACATCTTGAAGAACAGGGACAAAGGAGCTGAGCTTGATGGTTTGAAAAGACATAATTTGTAACCTAAGCCAATCATTTTGGTGGAGAAAAAAAACAAAGTTAGCTCTGATGAAAACCATCTTTTTCCATCCATTCAGCCCATGTCAAAAAAGCAGAACGCAGATGAAGGGTAATCCATTTTGTGCACGAGGAGAACTATCAACTCAAGATGGAAAAAAGTATTCAAAAGGTTAGAAAAGACTCGACAGGCTCACATTTGCGCACGCAAATTAGGTATTTGAAAACGTGCTGATCGGATTTTTGCACGCTTTAGTTTTGACATGAATGTAACGGCATTAGCGGTGTGTGAGATTGAAGTCAAGCGTGTTTCTAAATGGTGGTAGAGCTAGATGAGGCGATCAAAACAGTTGTAGCAAGTAGCAATGCCGATTGGTTCAGCGCTGTCCAATAGTTTCAAAATGATCCATACGTCTACTCCCAGTAGGAGGCAACGACTGTCAACACTTCCCAATGGAGCGTGGCCAGACCTATTCACAAAGTGAATACAGTATGGGCTGGTTATGCCAGGCTATGATGCCATTGAAAACAAGCCTAAACCGTGTTTGTGCAACAAGGACAGCGTGGTTGGTGCCCACCAACCAGGAGCTAGGGCTGACATTATAATATGACAAAGGTGATCAGTGTGGTGACGGACATGTCCCCTCTAATGTCCACAAACTCAGCTGACACGTACGTCACGAAACATTGTACACGCTATCCTAATGATAACGTTGTTACTCGATTCTGCAGTCAATGGAATACAATGTCAACCAAACATTTGCAGTGCCCTCAATTTTACAAAATGGTGCTTGCTCAGAGAGACCTTAATATAATGTTATTTTCTCTTGTCTTATCGACCGTTCTGAGATCCAATTTCAACATTTGCACTGTTTATCTTATTGGATTCCATCTAATTTCATTTCCCTACCGAAAAAAAAAGAAGAAGAATTTGCACTATCTGGCTCCGTGAACAAGGCCCAGATTAAATCAATTATCGTTAAGTTTGCGCCAGTCATATTCGCTGGGGCCGGCGTGAGCAGAATAGGCTGAAAGAGCATGAAGCACCAGAGAGACAGCGGTAGGAAGACAGCAACAGCACTCGTTTCAAAGCGTAGGCACACTGGAACAGGCCGGGTGTGAGCGTGCGAGCGCTCAGTCTGCATAAGGGAACAAAGGCTACAGCTCTCAAAATGTAGTTCAATGTAAAACAAAATGAAGCATATGTGTAACCAACTGACACCGATTATCAGTTAAAACCTGTTTATTCGTATGGAGAACCTACTGAACATCTTGTGTAAATAACTACGTTTGCATAGACATTTATTTTATTGGCATTCCAAATGAAATCCTTCCGATTGAAGATTTCAGGTTACCTGTTGCTATCTAATAGGGTCTGGTGTTTACAAGTGCCGTCACAGTGAATCAGAACAGACCTTTAACATGCACACGATTATGTGGTCAGGTAATAGATCGTCTCAGCCTCTTCCGTCCATTAGCACTACGTCAGATAAGCAACTCTGTGCTGAACATAGACCGAAATTGAGAAGTAGATTTTCATTGGTTGTTAGCATTGTCACTCACGAAGGCTGTATGTGTAATTCCAGGGCAAAATCCGGGCTTTTCAACTAATTTTAAATAGGAATGTCGGGGTCCATGTAAACGTAGCTACAGTCATCTGTCATGGTCCCACCTGATTTGGTGGTTGGCTTCACTGCGGACCCTCAGGACCTCTTTGCCTTTCAGCTCTAGCTCTCTGGTGAGCGTGTCGATGGTCTCGTTCAGCGAGTGGA
This sequence comes from Forbesichthys papilliferus, assembly GCA_025399855.1. Classification (NCBI taxonomy): domain Eukaryota; kingdom Metazoa; phylum Chordata; class Actinopteri; order Percopsiformes; family Amblyopsidae; genus Forbesichthys; species Forbesichthys papilliferus. The sequence goes on from JAODOY010001021.1 coordinate 12,374, forward strand.
TCTCGTGGTCCAGGTCCGTGATGCGGTTGCTACGGCAACACACCTCCGCCTGCAGGTCCGAGATGCGGCCCAGGAGCTCTTGTTCCTGGACGGGGGGGGTGGGGCCGGTTTTATCACGGATTTATTTGTATCAATTAATCTATGAAAAGGTTCCACATCCACCATTTTAACCAGTGCAATCGACATTGGAATACTCCGGAGATCACTAGCCTCCTCTGCTGGAAGGCACGGTCATCTCATTAACTCCTCTCCTACCTGTTTGTGGCTGTGCTCCATCGCCTTCTCCAGTTCCTTTTTGGCGGAGTTGTTCTCCTTGAGGTGGATCTGCTTCAGATGCTCCATGGCTGTGGCGTGGAGGTGGTTCAGCTCTGACCGCAGAGAAGCTGGGAGGAGCAGGTGGAGTGGGAGGGGGGGGAAGGGTCTTAAATGGTATTAAATGCTATGAGGATCTATGGATCAATACAATCATCTGTCTGTACTCCCATTTCGTGCTAATGCACCTTTGATCCACCACTCTCCCCTCTCTCCATCATTCCCCCCTTCTCTCTCTCCCCCATCTTTACATCTCTTTCTCTCCCCCTCTCTCTCTCCCTCTACCTACCAGTCTCACTATACCTAACATCGCCCCTCTACACCTGGCATCACTCCTCTACCTACCATAGTCTCTGTCCCTAGCATAACCTCTCTACCTAGCATAACCTCTCTACCTAGCATAACCCCTCTCTACATAGCATAACCTCTCTACCTAGCATAACCCCTCTCTACATAGCATATCCCCTCTACCAAGCAGAACAGCTCAACCTAGCATAGCCCCTCTCTACCT
>JAODOY010001022.1:0-13195 GCA_025399855.1 Forbesichthys papilliferus
GTTCACCATACCTAGACACACAATAATAATGATATTATACACCTACTGTTCACCATACCTGGACACACAATAATAATGATATTATACACCTACTGTTCACCATAACTGGACACACAATAATAATGATATTATACACATACTGTTCACCATACCTGGACACAATAATTCTACTATAGAAACAGCCTTGTAACAAATACACCAATTTGAAGGACTGTGTTGGCTGTTTACCTCTAAAGACCATGTTCGCCTCCGGGAGTTCCATCTGATACCCAAAGGAAGCCGTTGTCTCCTGGGTTCTTGTACTGGCTTCAAACTCCACTCCAACTTGAATCTGGCACACACACACACACACACACACACGCACACAAACAAACATCATTAGACGGAGATACCCAAATACCAAGACTGGTGATGTGAATATTTAAGCTACACAAAATACGAGATAAGAGATTAACTTGTAATGTATCTGTGTACTGGATACAGTGGTAATATAAACTATACTGTGGTTTTTGTATCAAGAAGAGACTTACTACAGCAGCAGACTGTTCCCTTAAGTTAAAGGAACTGCAAGCTACGTCTCAAAGTCCAAGGCTGCTAATTGCACAAGGTGCTTTAATAAGAATACAACACCTGTTTGTTAGCTCTGTGGTAGTAGCTAGCATGGGCCCCTCCCTTCCCTGCGTTCAGTGTGGCCACCCAGTTTGGTCCTGTAGAGATACAGGCTCAAATGATTGGCAGATCAGAAGAGAAGCCCATACCATAAAGGAAACCAGATAAAGCAAACAACAACAAATCCCTACTTGAGTACTGTCCTGCCAAGGTAAGAATGCCTCCTTCCTCAGCTCGCCCACGATGGTAAACCAGCTCTCCTCCCAATACCAACCCAGAGGACACACTCTGCAGGAAATGTGCTACTAGGATCACTGCGAAAACACACACGCACGTGCACAAGCAAACACACACACACAGCACTAAATCTGGCAAGCAGGCACTAGCATAAGCATGTGTTCAAATTAAAAAGTAGGTTATTTTTGGTTTTTCCTACCAGATTCTCTGAGGATGTCTGGATTAGCTACTGTCACGGCGGCTGTGAAGTCATTTCCTCTGTACTCTGTTTCAAACTGCCAAGTCACAAACTGGGCCTGCTGTGTCTAGAAAACAATAGGCAAATAAAGTTAATAAAATGGAATTGTGTTAATGCGGTGGTTTTTTGAACCATGGTCCCAAAATATAATAAAGGATAGTAAGACCAACATGGTTTAAAACGTTTAAGATAATGTTTTACATATACGGTATGTCTGAAATATTCATCTTAAGCCTTTTCCATCAAAGGAACCTTTGCCAGAACTTGAAACTCAGAAATGTTTGGAGGAACCTGGGTGCTTGCACATGATAAAAACCACCTCCACTTTAAAAATGTATACCCTGCTGGCGGACCAATCAGGGTACTGGGGAAGAGAGATGACGTTGAAGTCACGCCTGTTTCTAAATGGTGGTAGAACTAGATTGATTTTTTTTGCAACGCCGATTGGTTAAATTGTCCAATAGTTATTAACCAGAGGTCTGCTCCCAGTAGGAAGCAATGACCGTTAGTTAACCCTTCCCAGTGGAGCATGGCCAGACCTTATGCACAAAGTAAATATTGAGTCTGGTTTCACAGGGCCACAATTTAAGCGTAAAAGAGGAAAAGAGAATACAGATAAAGGACATGAAGAAAGAGGACAGCTCTCACCTGGAACACAGCCCTGGCTCGTACATGCTCAGTAAGATGGAGCAAAGAGTGAGCATTGAGGCTACCTGAAGAATCCATCTCACCGATCAATGCTGGAGCATCCTGTTTAAATTCGGATAAACAACACACATAAATGCAGTTATACATTAATTAGTGTGTGCTACACACTATTTGAGTCTGTTGTACCATGTTGAATGGCATGAAAATGGCCATTCAACATTATACAACGATGACACAGGCGGCTTCTACTGGACTGTGTAAATCACCTTGTCTTTGCTGTAATCGTCAGACTGTAAGTGCTCTACGTGGAATCGATAATAAGACGAACTAACAGCGCTGAGGTGAAATGTGTGGCTGGCCTGAAAACAGACACACAGTATAGATACATACCTGTTAGGTTATACTGAACAGATCACAAATTACTACAAATGGGGGACTGTTTACAGTATGTTTACCTTAAAGAAGCTGCTCAAAGTTTTATTGACAGTCATCTTGACTCCCTCAATCTGCTGAGGAAATACATCTTATAAAATGAGAGAAGGAAAAAAGGTTTAGAATACAATATACTGTCGATGTCCTTTAGCATGGTGTAATTAGCTACAGGAGCAATGTACCTTTGCAGCTTCTGTGCAGGGAATGGAAGCTGCCTGGGTTGGGTAGGCGGCCATCTCTCCTCTCCCACTTGGGTGGATTGTCCCAGTGAGCAGGGTGGGTGTCCCAGCGGGAAGGAGGGTGGTCCGTGGAGAAAGGCCAGTTCTGACCAGAAGACAAGGCCAGAACACTGCCCATTTGGGCACAATTCTTCCTAGGGCACACAGGGGTAGAGGGCAGTGTGGTATGATTGTGGTGTGACTGTGGTGTGACTGTAGTATGACTGAATGTGGTATGACTGTGGTGTGAATGTGGTATGAGGATAATAGCCTGCACTTCCACAAAATGATCGTTATGAAAACAGTTTTGAATGTTGCTTTGGATGGATTGCAATTTGATAAAGGCTTTAACCAACTAGCACTGTTAAACACTCAAAACGTGTGCAGAAAGACCGATATACGTGATAAGAATTTAAGACTATAGAGACACAACCAGAGATGGCTAGTGTGTGTAGGCCCTATTGTGGATTTGTGAGAAAACAATTAATAAATTGTGCAGCTTTACATTTTCCCCTTTATACCCATTACAATTGGGTCATGTGGAAGTTGCAACAACATGCATTATGCAAGAATTCTGCAGAAATAACGTTAGCTAGTATGACCTTAGCATGTATGGAGATACTTTGACATAAATGTGCAAGGTATTTTAAATGCTTTTATATTTACCTCTTACGCGTTCAGCAGATTTAATAATGTCGAACGCGAAAGTAATGTTACACCAGAAACGTGGTTAAATATGATCAATTAATAAGCAAGACTTATGCACAAATCAACTGATGCTGCAGAAAGATTTCTCCAGCCTCAATGTGCCACGGAGGAAATATGTCCCTATAGATGCATGAAGGAATTCTATAGTTCCAGACGAACCATAAAACAAAACAAATTTGATAACAAAAACTAAATTATTATTTTACATTCCAAACATATTGCATTCGAATATTCAGAAAGATTACATTTTAAGCACTCAGCTGTGCCAAAAGTAAAATCTTCCATTATAGGATGTATGCGCCCTCATATTATACCACATTCGGAAAATTGTGATGGATGTTGTATTTAAACTTTTCACAATAAAAACGTGTAATATGAATCGTAAGGTACCGAAGGCAATGTTTATCGCCGGACCACTTTAACTGCAACACAACATCATTGAATCAGTCAGCAAGCAGTGTGCAGTGTCGGTACTAGATGTTTTGAATGAACTGAATTTAATTAATTTAGGTAATAATAATCTATTCGTTTATTTAATCGTTGAATGATCAGATGACAGCATATGCGCGATAAACATGAACAAGTAAATGGCACAAGGTAACGGTATAATGTGTCCCCTGTCGGAGTTGCTCTACGGTTTGAGAGATCTTCACGTTTTTGGTTTCAAATGTTCACAAGGGAAAGAGGATCCGCATTAAGCTCTCTCCTCTTATGTAAGCACAATACTGAAATAATAGATATAAATCTTGACAGTACAAAGTTACGATACAATATACACACATACAGTAACATCATACCGACCAGTAAACACATCTTACAACAGTTGTGTGTCGTTTTGTAGGTTGGGATTGTTATCTTGAGTCATCTTCGTTATTGTGCATGGAGGCTCATGGGGCAATACTCTTGGTGGGAGAAGGGAACTTCTCGTTTTCTGCAGCTCTGGGCCAGTGCTCGAAGGCCAGCATCACTGCGACTTGTCCTCAACGTGAGGAGGAGGCACTGCAGCACGAAGGCACAGCCACCAACATTCAAATGATCAGGGACTCAGGTATGCCATAGTGTCAGAGCGTGTCTGTTGCCACGAAAGTTATGCGCATGGAATAAACTTACAGTTCACCGTGTTGTTTATTAGGTGGGGCGGTGTTGTTTGAGGTGGACTCAACTAAGCTTGGTGAATGCACAGCTCTGAAGGGAACCCCATTTAATCGTGTAGTTTTCAACTTTCCTCACTGTGGCAGAAAAAGTGGCGTTAAAAAGAACCGGGAACTTCTAAAACATTTCTTTCTTAGGTAGGTGGCACAGGAGAAATAATACTTTTATACAGGTGTTCATATTATCAGATTGATTCATGTATTTGCTCACATTATTTTGAACATCCCTGAATTTGATTAACAACGCCATTATACAGCTGACATTCACAATATAAATGCAATAATTGAAACATTAACACAGATGTGAATTTCTAATACGTAATGCACGCATAATGAAGACAACTTTGTGTTATTAATTCGTAATGCACACAATAAATAAAACATGAATGCTACTTAATGCACACATAATAAAGACAGCTGTGTTATTAATACATAATGCACACATTAAATAAAACATGAATACTACTTAATGCCAACACAACAACTGATTCTCGTCTTTGACACAGTTGTGTTCAGGTTCTGACAGAAGACGGGGAGGTGCATGTCACCCTTTGCAACGGGCAGGGTGGGACGCCAGCTGACCAGCCCATGAGAGAGTGGCACAACAGCTGGCAGGTTGTTGCTATGGCAGCGGAGGCCAATCTAATCCTAAGCAGTGTCCAACCTTTTGAGAGCGGGAAGTACGCAAGCTACAAATGCACTGGATACAGGTAAGGAGTGAAGGCCATGCTACAGCACGCTCACACATACAGGGTACTGTGTGTACGGTAGCTTATAGTTTGAAGTGTACGTTATGATGTTGTGTTTCTCGTGCTACACAGGAGCCAGGATAAGGGCTTTCACGTGGAGAAAGCTCTGCTCCATGTGTTTATCCGTAGTCTGTCCTACAGTACCGCTCAGAGTGTCACAGTGGAGGAGACTGTTGCTGGGAAGAAAGTTCAGTACAGTGTGCCCGCGGAGCTCAGAGAATACATCTCCAGGTACATGCTAAGTGCTAGCAGACGCTAGCATCTAGCTAGCATCTAGCTAGCATCTAGCTAGCAGCTAGCTAGATGCTAGCTACAGCGAGGAAGGAAAGTGACCCAGGCAAGTGTCATATCTGTGTGTTCCTCCTCTCTTTTACCTCTAGGGGATTCCTCTCTACAGACTCCACCCATCCCGTGAAGTTGGCTCAGGATTTGCTGCTGAAGAGACTGGCCGATAAGTGGAGCGTCTCTATGACGACGGAAAAGCTGCCCCTGCTCCTCAGCTCCGAACAGCTCCAGCCGAACAGCCTCGCGGTGGATGCCACGTGCTGCTACTGGATACAGCTGCACGACAAGGCGGTGGAGAATCGCACGAACGCCACGGCAACGGAAGAGGGGAGCTCGGTGCTTTTGGGCAGTCAGTTTCACGCGGAGGCACCGCGCTCGCTGTCGGACAAACGTGCGCTTCCAGAGGAAAAGGGGGGCCCGGGGGAGGACCCAGGGCGCGCCGTCGGACAGGGAAGCGTTCTCCCGCTTCGTCCGTCGCTGCGTCCTCAGATGGAGGCGTTGCTAAGAGACAGGCCGGAGGGAGAGCGGAATGAAGAAGTGAGTGATGTTGAAGGAGCTCCCAGCGCGGCAGTAAGACATAGTGGCAGTGGTGAATGTGAGGGAAATGAAGGTTTTACTGGGCTGCTGTCTGGCATCAGTGGCCTGGTCTTCACAAATGTACCCATCACCCATTGGGCCCAGCCTGCTTTTCACCAGCTTCTACTCAGGGGCGTGTTCCCTGGAGCTTGTGAGCCAATCCAATTGCTCGGGAATAGCCTGGAAGCCCTGCTTGCGCCTCACGGAGTGTCCACGGTAACCGAGTCGGGGTGTCTGCGTCTAGTGGCAGCGCCAATGGGAGAGGTCGGCCGAGTGTTCCCCAGCGTTGCCAGGGACAACGGGCGTGTGGCGGTGACGGCGTGTGTAAATTTGGACCTGCTCGCCGTGTTGTTGTTCTCCCTCCCGGACTGGAGGGCGCTGTGGTCGCGCGACCCGCGTGTCTCTGAGCACTTCCAGTTCCCGGGCCGGCGAAGCAGCCCCTTCTCGCTGCACCCGCGCCCCTACATCTTGGACATCAGCTTCTGGGCGGGGCCATCGTGGCAGGAGGGGCGTTTCCACAGCGTGGTCAGAGAGGCGAGCCACGGCGTGGTGGAGCAGGTGCAGCTCATAGACACGTTCCCTCACCCGGAGCTCAGCCATGTCAGCTACTGCTACCGGCTGAGCTACCGCACGCACTTGCACGCACTCTCGCACGCCAAGGCCCTGCAGTTGCACCGCCAGCTCCAGGGGGCGCTGTCCGAACATTTGCACGTCACCGTCAGATAGTTTTGATTGGCGTTTGTATTTTATTTTTTATGATGAGGTCTTCTGTATTTTTCTTTAAAAACAAGTTGGTGCAGCATATGATTGTCGGCGACCTATGATGTAATATTTGTGTGTTCCTATGTTAGATTTGCTTTAATTTGAAGTGCCCAATGTTATTATATCATGAAAAAGTTTAACTATTGGAAAATAAGGTGGTTGTTACAAAGCTAATCACATGACGGTGTGCCACACTTTAAATTTTTTATTGAGTCTGTTCATTTTACTGGCATTGACTTGTTCTCTGAATAAACGTTGCCTAGTTACTACTTGTACCTTGTTAAGTATTGTATAATGTGTACTGCACATTATGGGGATTATAGCATTATTTCTCATCCTTTCTCATACAGAGTAAAACTGTAACCAACAAAGTTCTAAAAGTCTAAAGCTAACATGCTCTTTGTTTCTCCAATTACTACATGCACGTGTGACTATATGCACACACGTTGATATAGAAAATAATCCTAAAAAATTCGCGATTGGCCTATCTATGCCCTATGACAACGTAAGGACGAGAGCAGGTGAGTTCTGGCGTGGTGCAATACCAGATGAAACCACACTGTGGCGCCATGGCCAAATACATTTCTAAAATAAAGGTTAACCAGGTTGTACATGTAGTTTACGAGCTACTAATGTTATAATTAGACTATATTTAATTTATTGCAAAAAGGGTTGGGGAATCTAATATCACCTGTTTAAATCCTAGTATTGTTTCCGATGATTCAGCTGTTTATTTCAATGAGAAATACATTTGGCAATGCATTAAATTAAATTATACAAAATTTAGCCTATAAATAAATCATACATCGACGCAACTTTCCAATTCATAATTAAAACATATGTATTTATTTAATCTCAACTACAAAATAGAAAGTAAAGCATGATAGCAAACTACAAGCGACATCTTATCTTTATGGTACCAGTCAAGAGTAGCCTAAATCGAAACATTTAACAAATAAATGGTCGGTATATGGGCTATAATTATGTAATATGTTCTATTATAAAAGTGTTTTTTTTTGTGTGTGTTTTATTTTTATTGCGTGCCTTACTACTATGATTACGAGCAGTGACGTAAACCGCCGCAGCTCCAGTGGTAAACATGGCGGCCAAGGGGCTTCGGCAGCGAACCCGGAGAGGCAGTAGGCAAGATGCGAACAACGTGAACGTCCCCACGGAAGCCCGAGTATCAAAAGAGGAAAAGGGCTGCGAGGACAGTAAAAACCCCGAGGCTCGACAGGAGTAAGTACATAAGCATCATTTTTTATGCTTTAGATTTAAGATCTGAACGACACGGTGTTGTTACCTGAAGGCCCAGGAACAACACTACCGTACCGTACTACTATAATGCTTCTCACTGTGTAAGCGCTTGTGTCTACAGTAGCCTGACAGAGACGTGTCGCTGAATAGGTTTGAATGAATTAAACATTAGACATTTTGTTTTGATAAGTATAGTGTAACTGAAAAATAACCCCTCAGAACAGAAGAAGCGTTCACATTTTGCTGCTGATCCGAGGAGCCTATGATGTGATAATCAACCTGTATGTCGGGAGTAAAACCCCTGAGCTCAGAATGCGTCTCAAAACAAAAATATATTTTAGCCTAGCCTGCTACCTGTCAGTATACCAAAACGCATTTTTTCTAATTATTGCAAGTCTGATTTGTATGTCTGTTTCTTTTTATTTGATTAGTTGTTTTTATTTTGTTATAGGTCAGTAAGTCGAGGTGGTCAGGTGTGGGCGCCAGAGGGTTCCACAGCATTCAAGTGTCTTCTCTCTGCACGTTTCTGTGCAGCATTACTAAGCAACATCTCAGACTGTGATGAGACTTTTAACTACTGGGAACCAGTAAGTTCACACAAAGGCTGCGGTTTCCCTATACAGTTTATGTCTGCATTGCATTCTGTCTTCCTTAATGATTTAGCCACATAAATATGCCTGGATGAGTCTGTAATGTCCTTCCATGGTGGCTTGCCGATCAGTTTTCTCTCTCTCCTGTTAAATCGTACTGTGGATAAACATTATGATGAATCCTGTTTGACAGATGCACCACCTGCTGTATGGAACAGGAATGCAGACATGGGAATATTCACCATTATACGCCATCAGATCCTACGCTTATCTGTGGTTACATGCGCTGCCTGCATGCTTACATACCCATGTACTACAAACGAACAAGGTGCAAACAGTATCTGTATCTCTTCTGTATCTGTCTTACCTGTATCGCACATTTGAGAGAGAGGTCAGCCATTTTGAACCCCATTGAGGATTGTGTTTTGATTTGCAGGTGTTGGTGTTCTACTTCGTACGGTGTGTGCTTGCTTTCTCCTGCTGTGTGTGTGAACTCTATTTCTACAAGTGAGTCTATGGCTTGTGGTGTGTGTGTGTGTGTGTGTGTGTGTGAGTGTGTGTGGGTGGGGGATTGGGAGCCTTATCAGGTTTATGCATATTATGTTTTAATGAATAGTTTCTAAGTGTAGGTTGTGTATTTGATGGAAGTGTGTGTGTGTGTGTGTGTGTGTGTGTGTGTGTGTGTGTGTGTGTGTGTGTGTGCGCGTGCGCACGCACAATACAGGGCAGTGTGTAAAAAGTTTGGTCTGCACGTGGGCCGTCTGATGTTGGCGTTCTTGGTCTTGAGCTCTGGAATGTTCTGCTCCTCTGCAGGTTGGTCACATTTCATCAGCATCTCTCTATTTCTCCCTATTTGGTGTGTATCAGCTACCTAAGCCAATGCCTACATAAACCTTTTAAAGTTGGTATTATCGTCACAGTAGACTAGTCATTTTGAACTCTTGACGAATGAATGAACATGAATGGTTACATTAGTTCATATGGCATAATGCGTTTTAAATTGCCACTGACCTTATTAGACACGAGACACTGGCTACCGTTATCTTATTCCAAGTAACACTCTGGTGTTCAATCTTCACCAGCCAGACTTTCATTGTTTCACACATAATTGCTTCCACAGGGCTGTTTCTCACGTAATTTTAAGATGTAAATCTAATGTAATATGTACATTTTAAATATACTTTAAATAAATACATTATACAATTGTATTAACAAACTGGAGTAACTTGAGAATGCATTATACCAAAAGAGAAGTTGACCAACTTTGTGTCTATGATGAGGGGAAAATTAAAGTAAAGGGTAGATGAATACTGTGAGTTGCCAGTATAACACCTACCATAAAAAAAAAGTTAAATTTACATCAAGTGTAAACATTAAATTAATTTAAGACTAATAATTTAGTCAATTGATGATTGGCAGGCACATTTAATTAAAAAAAACTACATAAATACAATCCAACTCAAAAACCAAAACAAAAAAAAAACCCGTCTGAGGCTCGTGTGCAAAAACATAGGAGGAAATGCGTAAGAAGAGACCTATCCACAGCCCGCATCTGATTCAAGACACTGGCCCTGGCCTACATTCTACCTCCAAGCACTGGTCCATTGAATAAAGAAAGAACAAACCAAAAAAAATAGTAAGTTTTTACAAACACTGCTGTTCATACTGTACTACCGTGTGTGTATTCCTTATTTATAGTTCTATGGTGTGTTCACCTAACTCTGCCCGCCCATCTAGTCAGCTGAATGGAAGCATCACGGAGCAGAACTCAAACAAAAGCATAACAAAGGCAAAAAAAAAGTGTATTAATTGTAATCGAGGTACAATGTTCAATTCATCGTGATTTAGATTTTAGGTTGTAATGTAGAGGCGAGGGCTCAATGACTTACAAAGAAGAAAAAAACAAAAAAGTATAACGCTTACCATGACCAAGCATTACATGTCACATCTGCAGGAGGACTTAACACCGAGGGGAGGTGTGGATTTGACATTAAATATTACATATTTAATGTAATGTAAAGGCACTGCCACTAATCTCCTCAAAAGTAACATATATTTAAATGTAACATTGTTTATACATGCTACATGTTAAATTATATGCATGGTAGTTCCATTTCATTTCTGAATACGTGACTATTATCTAGATTCCTTGTCCGTGACTTGTTTGTCATTGTTTCATTTAAATCTTTAGGCTCAGGATAATGTGTCAGAATTATTCCCACCACAGCCTTATTTACCATGTCAATACAATATGTTTTCAATTGATGCTGCCTGCATTTAGTTTTAAATTGGCAATGCTGAAGGCATTTTAAGATGCCACTTACTGTGTGTTGGGCAGTGCATTTCATGGACATGTCAGAATTCAAATAAGCCTTGTTGTCTGGAACTTTCATTAGTCTCCAGTGTGCAGATCAATCTGCTTTGATTACCTGTACAGCGCCCGTGGCATGGTTCTCTGGCCCATTCCTGCTTTCCTATTGATTCCTATGCTACCTAATCTCTCCTCAGCGTTCCTACCCTCATCCTTTTGTATGTACACCACGTTGGTTGCCATGACGGGCTGGTTCCAGGACTCTCCTGGGTTGGCTATCACGGGCGTGGCTGCGGGGGCCATTGTTGGCTGGCCGTTCTCTGCATTACTTGGGTAGGACTTCCCACTATAGTGGCATGTAGGTTGGTACTGGTACTGATGAGATGTGTTAGGTAATGCTCTTGCTTTATATGTTGGCAGCATCCCAATTGCCTTTGATCTGCTGGTGTTAAGGAGACAGTGGAAAAGGTTTATCACCTGGGCAGCCATCGCTCTGCTGCTCCTGTTGGTGAGAACGCACACCTGCATTAATGCACAACTGGTGTACTGTTTATTACTGGACAATACAATCTCCGATAATGATGACCCTGTCTTTTTTTGTTGTGTTTCTAGCCACCTGTGGTTGCAGTGGACTCGTTGTTTTATGGGAAACTGGTCATTGCTCCACTAAATATCCTGCTCTACAATGTTTTTACACCGCATGGCCCAGATCTCTATGGTAAACCATGAGAACATATAATTGATTCTTCCTTATCTCAGTATCCTGTAAGCTCACAAGCAGGCATTCGGGGGGGAAATGTATATTAATGTCCAACTACTGGTAGTGTGTGTTCTCAGGTTACTTCACTTTGCAGAATGCAATTATTGTAATGTTTAATTTAATATCTATCTGCGTTTTGGATTATACAGCGAAATATACATTCTGTTACTTACATTAAATTCCACAACAACTCAATGAGTAACTCAAGAATACATTCAACCAGCAGAGACAGAGATCAGCTTTGTAGACAGTAAGATATGGTAAAAACCAGAATGTACAGTATGAGGACAAATGGAAGAATACATACGTGAGTTTCGGGTCTAACGCCTACTGCAAAAGGGGTTAATTCATGCTGAACATCTGAAGAAGGACTTCAAATTTCAGGGAAAATGCTACATAATTGAGGGTGTTAACAATTATAAAGTAGCATTAGCTTCTTTTTTGTGTGATGTAATTCTTAACTGGTCTTCATGCTACTACAGTATGTACAAAGCACTAAAATTGGGCACTTTTGATTTAAAGCTAAAATGATTCATACATTTTTTTCAATAGTGTTATTTTAAATGACTGGAGGTAATGCAACGTGTGTGTAATGTGTGTTTGTATGTTACTTTTTGACAGGGACAGAGCCATGGCATTTTTACTTCAAAAATGGACTCCTGAACTTCAACCTAGTGTTTGCTATGGCACTGATCTCTCTGCCACTGACGGCTTTAATGGAAACACTGCTACACAAGTTCAATGGTGAAGATACATTGTAATTCTTGATTGTACCAAAGTTGGGATAGGGAAAGTGCGTACATTTTCTAAATGTAGTAATTTGTTTTGATTAAATTCAGTTTCGTGTTAACAGACATGCATTGTGTGTTTTCAGTCACTGGTGTTTGTGTATCTCTTCAGTACAGAATCTGGGCCGTCCGTACTGGTTGACCCTGTCTCCCATGTACCTGTGGATGTTTGTTTTCTTCACCAGACCTCATAAAGAAGAACGCTTTCTCTTCCCTATCTATCCCCTCATCTGCCTCAGTGGGGCAGTAGCACTCTCCTCAATACAGGTACACCTTGATTGTTTGTTTCGAGTGATATTGTAGTTGTTCTCACTTCAGGGACCACAGAGTAGGTACATATGCTGTAGAATGTGTCAGCTTAATGGGACACCTTTGATGAACCGGCCGGTAACCATAATCAGACGGTTTTCTGTTTGACCGCCACGACCAGCAATTGGCTGATCTGCCTAAAATATATCCGGGTAACCTACCGATCATATAGACATATATTTACACAGGTGCAGTGCCATATGCATGCGTTCACTTGCCCCTTCTTTTAATCTAGAAACTAGCTAGTGTGTGTGTGTGTGTGTGTGTGTGTGTATGTATGTATATATATGTGTATATATGTATGTATGTGTGTATGTATGTATATATATGTGTATATATGTATGTATGTATGTATGTATGTGTATATATGTATATATATGTATATGTGTGTATATATGTATATATATGTATATGTGTGTATATATGTATATGTATGTATATGTGTGTATATATGTATATGTATGTATATGTGTGTATATATATATATATATGTATATGTATGTATATGTGTGTATATATATATATATGTATGTGTATGTATGTATGTATGTATGTGTATATATGTAT
>JAODOY010001024.1:0-13193 GCA_025399855.1 Forbesichthys papilliferus
GCTGGTCTCCCTGTATGCAGGTAGAACGCCATTCACGTTCACAACACAGAGTCCATGAAAAGGAGAGGACCGTCACATTTGCACAAATGTAAATGTAAATAAAAAAAAGATTCTATACACATACGATCTGAGCAGGGAGTCTACTCTGCTGCGGGTCTGTTACTTAACATATGCTCAGCACACTATCCTTACACACGTCGACATGTTCGATTTCGGAATAAAAAGCAACAGCCAAGCTGCATTATGCTGAACATACAGGATCGCATAGGCTACTAGCTGGCGGCTAGTGCAAGCATCGAGCTTTAGCAGACACACTGTTCACTGTACATTAGGCTATAAACAATGGAGTAACATAGCTAACTAACTGCCTGATCAAGCTGTTAACTCGTCAGAATAGACTGTCAACAGATTCATTGCACTGGTTGAACAAATAATGGAAATATATGCAATAAATGTTGGCTAGACATTACGAAATAATTGTCTGCAGTGTGGCAGACCCAAAGTAATAAACCGAAGTAAATAACCTAATGTTCCCCAGCGTAGCTACTGCGTCTCCTTGTTGATACATTAGTACGGGGCTCAGCCGCACACACACAGACAACATGGTTTGTTTGTTTTACCCAGGTGAAAGAAAACTAACATCTGGACTTCAGCAACATGTCAGTGATGGGAAGAAGTTATAAATATGTTTACTCGCATCAAAGATGTCACAGTTGTACTGGTACGGAGCTCGTTTACGGGAGGGAATAAGCAAAACTCAAAATAAGAGTTACGCAGCGAATATGCGGAAGTAAATGACGCCATCCAGTTATGTTGATTTCGGGGGTAATATCGTAGATATAGCATATTTTTTAAAATAACAATGTCTTTTTTTATTGCACAATAATAATGCAAAATCCCCAAAATGTTGATTTTGACAGCAGGGGAGCTTAAAAAGTGTATTTGCTTTACACTAAGAGCATTTGACTTGGTTTGACTGGTCCTATGCAATAGTTGGAAGGATGGAGCCAGAGAGATACTTGGATTCTCCAGTGCCTTTTAATGATGGCAGAGAGAAATTGGCCCTAATAAAGACAGCAGTGAAAGCTGCATGTCACATAAACAATTCAGCCTTACAAACCGTGATGCATTTAATTCCTGTCAATACAAAAACAGTGTCGCTAGTGCCCATTATGGACAAGAGGGGGTCTTATTTTTTATTTATTTAATTTCTGTACATGGCAGTGTGAACACTCACAAGTGTGATTATGGTGTAATTAGTTGTAGACAATAAAGAACCTTGTTGTTTTGCCTAGTTAGATGAGATCAAGCAATCGCCTCCGCTCCATTTCAACCCAAGAAAACATGTGGTTTCCCTCCACATGTATTACCGCTTTGATGGCGCTGGACTGCATGACAGAGGTGACGCAGATGATAAGATAATGATTGTGTGTTGAAACCAGACTCCCTTTGACAGTATTTAAAATTCCCCTCTCTATGCAATGTTCTCACTTGTCCTACCTTTAAGTGATGCAGACACATACACACACAATAAAAAAGTGCAAACTAAAGCTTCTAAGCACTCTGGATCAATACCTCCTACAATAGGTCATTAAGCCCCATTATTTCTATAAGGGGAAATTGGAAGGCGAAGGCCCCTGGTGTTCCCAATATAGCCATGGCCACTGGCTAAATTAGTTTATTCAAGTCAATACCTCAATGTTAAAAGAACAGAAATGCTGAAAGAGCATTTCCCGCTTCATTTCTTGGTCTTGGAGCAGGTTAAAAGTGATTGTGGAGCCATTGGATTCGATGCAAAGGCCATTGAATGAAAAAGGTGGTTTGAGTAAGGGTGAGACAAAATGCTTTTAGATAATGGTGGTGGGTGCCGTTAAAGAACCGTTCAAATCCATGGCCAACATACTTTTCTCAATCTTGGAGGGGAACCCCAGAGGTCCATGAATCTTTTTGAATGGGAAATTGGAATTCCCTTTCTGTATTACCTTCCCTTCTGGTCATCTTTCTACTGTAAATAAAAATGGTTTCATCTCACATTTTCGAATATACCTTGACTTCAAACGTCCTATTAAAAAGGTATAGTAAGCGATTGTAAGCTACACTTCACCAATTACCTAGCAGTCCACTAGGTTACTGTGTGCATGTAGAAAATATCTGGTCTCTACACAGCATTGGCTTCATAAATAAGAACATAAACAATGTGGCGTATAGACCGCACACAACTATACCCTAGCCTTCACAATGAGTTTGCAATGTGTGAGGCGGAGCGAGTTCAAATATCAACAAGTTTTCTCCAGTATGAGTGCAAATCTTTATTAACCTATTTCTGACAAAATGCATATACAGACAATAGAGGCACCAGACAGTAAGTATATTTTTGCTTTTACAGTAAAACTCAAGACCAAGAGGCTTGTCCCAATTGTTTTAACAACGATCTGCCTCAGGTGATCACAGTGCATTTCAGTTTTCTTGTTGAAAAACCCTGGTCATACACACTATTCAAACTTAAGGCAACAGAATAGCGCACATTAGCTGAGAATGCAGACAAAACTGCAGCAGTAGGCTGCAGTATGGCTAAAAAAAACCATGATGGAGTAGACTGTTATATAAAGTGCACACAAAGTTGTCCGGACTGTAGTCGTGCACTGCAACTTGCTCAGGGGTAATGGGCCTTTACATTACACACAATGCTGACATTGCAGACTTGTCATGTCATTGTGTACTATCAAATTACAGTATAGATTTTCACCTGATCTGTACTGAGCCACACTAACCCATTAATGGGCGTCAAAATGGCTAATAGTGATAGATACAACAGACATCCATCCACTAGAAATCATACAAAGCATAAACAAGTCAAAGAAAATGGGTTAAGGATAAAAGAAGATGAATGATAATTTATTTTAACATTTACTTTTCCAACAAGATATTTTTTCCTGATTTCCGTAAGGTGACGTGACACCTGACGAATGCTTTCTCGCTGGTGGGCTCTCTCACTGACTAGAGCGTTTTGTCAAAAGCTAACAAAACTGATAGTGAATTAACAGAGGAGCGAACACGAACAATGTTATGTTCCTTTTGTGGGACATCTGTTTGGGCTTAGCAGATGCTACGCTCGGCTGCCTACCCAGACACTCTGCCGGCCTCAGCTGTCAAGCCAAGGATCTGCTTGGCTGTGGAACAGGAGCCTGATGGTAATTGATTGCACACAACTCCTGTGTTTCAATTAGGAATAAAGTTAGTAGTGTTCGCAAGGGACAGAAACTTGGAAGAGCTAAAAAAAAAAAAAAATAAAAAAAAAACGTGGCCAGCAAACTCCTTCAAGGTCAGCTTTAATGAGACTGCCAGTGGATGAGACTGGTGGAAGAGAAAAGAGTGGTGGTTCTACCGGGCTGGGTGGGAGCAGTGGTGATTGGGTAGGCGGTGGATCAGCCATAGCCCTCTTGGTGTCATGGGGCGTGACCCATCGACGGTCCAGGCTCGTTATCGTCGTATTCCCGTGGATCTCGTCTCGGCTCCGGCAGCCTGGAAGAGACACAGGGAAGCCGATGTGTTAGCAGCTTGTGTATCGATAAGCCCACACCCACAAACATACAGTGGAAATACAATAGAGCTTAGTGAAACATAATCAGCTTCAATCAAGGTACATCTTCAGTAGAAATAATTCATTTAGTTAGTTTGACATTTGTGGCTCTTAATTGACAGTGAAATTTGATAGCTATGTTGCAGGGAAACAAAGCAATCTCTGCTAGGCTTACACTGTAGATTCCATTTCACCACAGACAGTAGGCACTAATCACAGCCTCTAATTGGACAACTTGTGAGGTTGGTAGAGCCCTGAATCCCGAACCAGAAATTACTTTTCTCTCTGCAGATCTCCTAAACTCCTTTTGCTTCCGTCTTCCCAGATCATACCATTTGCTTTTCAAACCATCAACACATTGTGTCAGCATTTTGTGCTGTAGCGCAATATCCATGCATTTCAGTGTTGGGAAAACAGTATGTGTGCTTACAATAGGTTTATATGACCTTGGACAGGAGATTTATATTGGTAAATGTTTTCTGTCATCCCCTCTACTCAAAAGCAAGAAAACAAAGAATTGGTTTCACTCATGAATTTGCACCAGCATACTGATGTTTAACTGATACGGAAACCTCATAAATGTTCAGTTTTCAAATATAGTTTTCTGTTTCAAAATTGCTACTGCATGCAAAGGTGCGCATCAATTCTGATATAATCATTTTAATACAAAGGTCTATTCATGGTTTATTATTGACTTTGACCATTTGCGCAACTTAGTCTGTACCAGAATTCAGTTATTTGTTACATTTTTATTTTAGTTAGGTTGGATTTACATTGCAATGATTCTAGTGATATGTGTGTGATAACTCATCACACGGCTGCCATCTCCTATTTCTAGTAATTGGTCCAATTGCAGTTTGGTGCAGAAAGGTTTTCACGCCTGCAATAACATGGACTAGGCTTTTCAAGGAAGTCAACCACATTTTTCCTCAGACCAGGGTCTGAGGAACCTGAGGACGTGTGCCAAATGAGGTAGGTGTGACAGCACCCTTAAAAAGATACTGCTAACTGAAGCAGTCCTGGTCAGTCGTCCCAGAAACAATTAGCACGATAGACTTATTTTAAATCTACTGTATTTACATTGATACGTGGTTGCACAGTATTACAGACATTCAATTACATTTTATTTACTAGTGGAATGCGTTAAGAGTCCTGATTAGTTCTGATTGTGTTCAATTATGTCTTTACAACCAAACAGCTATTAGACATGGGAGCCGAGAGGAACACTGTTTATATCGGCTTATCCTCTGAAAAACTGTTAAAAATGCAAATGGCAGGTCCTGAATTATTGTTAAGAAAATACTGTAATCATCTTAAGCAGTCAGAAATGGCCGTAAAACATTTAAAACATGCTATTTAGTTGGTCTCAGCTGTGCCCAAATACAGCTTTCTATGTATTCCTGCCTCAGTGATGTCCTTATTGTTCCTGCTGACAAAGAGCATAGCCATGTGCCATTAATACGTGAGCCCTGCTCCCTGAGTTTTCCTCTATTACAGGTTCAATGGTTCTCTCTCTCTGTCATTATGCACACACCCCCAGACTGCCCCACAGACAATGCACATATATTCAGACATTAAATTGCCAATGTATCCCCTGCCAAATCCTCTGGATGACGGTGTTGGAGTGCAGTTGTACATGGATGACTGTGTTGGAGTCCAGTACATGTACATGCACATCCAGGTTCAGATGCTCTTCATCTCTAAGAGAGAATTTATAATTCAGTGTACTTAGTCTCATTCACAACTGCTGAGAAAGAGTTGGGTGTGCCGCTATTTTCATCCACTTTTGTGCTGCGTTCAGGCTTTTGACAGAATTAGACAAGCTGTTCACTCATGTTCTGCTTAAGCGAGAATGTATAAGCGAGGCACTCGGTAGCTACCTTCTTTTCAAATTTGATATAAAATGTTAGACTTATTAGTCAAAGGGAGTTTCATCTCAGAGAGAGAGTCTGTGTTTATGGAACGGCGTTTAACCATGGAAAAAGCAGAGAGCTACACAGGGAAAAAAGATTTGTCTCGGTCTCATCTTTGGTCTCAAAACAAAAAAAAAAAAACACAGAAAGAGTGTGTGTGCATGTGTAGCGTGTCACGGATGACTTTCCAGGCTCTACCAAGTATGACTTATTCATAGGCATTAATGCAGTCAATGTATTATTGATTAGAACAAAGCGTTGCCTCCCGTACCGTGACTACGTTCTGTGGACAACTGGGACAAGTTCAGCCTGCTGCACTATACTAGATAAGCTCCTGGGTGATTGATAGACAATATCCTCAATGTGAGAGAGTTTGTGAACTAGCCTAAGTGTGTGCGAGTGCAGGAGAGAGATAAGACATTTGATAGGATCGATAGTGGAACAATGCAAATCTTACTAATGTTCCAAAAACAGCAAAAAGATATTTGCAGGACCACAAATAGATCCATCACCTGTGAATACAAAACTCTGGATCACAAGGGCAAGCAAGCATGTTGTTGCCAACACTCCTGACCTTAGCCCTGCAGACATCTCTGAGATGGGAGGGAGAGGTCCTCAGCCCAATTCTTTTTGAATTCCCTCGGCTCTTGGCAAAAGAAGTAATCGCAGGAAGCCTAAGTCATTGTCTGCAAAACGCTGGTACTGTTTGCCCTGGAATGCTTTAGCAGACTTCAGAGCTCTATGAATAGTCATACTGCGGCAGTTTGGGCGAGAGGAGGGGTGGGGGTGACGGGTGTGTGAGTAGGTGTAAGGGGGGCGGGGAAAGAGTTTGAATAGGCAATGAAGGGGAGTTGAGAGGCAGAATACACCTGATTAAACAGAGGTTAAATGAAAATAACTGTATGTACTGAGGGTGGCAGACATCCGCAGGGGGGAAATAAGTATAGCAATTTGCATTTGCAAACAGCGGTAATGCCTCTGAGCCAAACTCAATCACACGCGATGGCAGAGCCCGATTTCTCAGCCCCCCAACCCCAACCCCCTGGGGAACCTATGAGGGTTTGGCCTAATGAGAGAGGATCCTTAATGGTTATTGATAGAGCGCAGTAGGGCGCTGGTTCTAACCCTTACACTCCAGTGAATTGTAGCACACTGGTACTGCTTAATGAAGTGCAACGTGTCACTTCTCCAGGATGATTAAACACTACAAATAGCAGATTTATTTCTGTGACAGGAGTGAAAAAACGTTGAGGTCGGAGACCAAATCTGCGACTTACTAGTAAAAGAACAAAAGGAACAGCTGGGTTTACATGGACACTTTTTGGTCATTCTGATTGAATAATTTTGATTAAAGATTTCAGATTTACTATATGGAATCTAATACCGTCTGGTGTTTAAATTACATGCTCCATTGTAATTAATTGGAATAGCTCTTTAACATACTCACGTTATATAATGTATCTGCTACCACATGAATGAACATCACCTCCCTCTGGACTCGAACTCGGGCGTGCATGCATGAAGGCTATAACTGGCTTGCCTCTGCCACATCTCTTAACCCATTGAGACTGGACGCAACATTTGCACGTTTCTTCCTTTAAGACTGGGTGCAATGTCAGCATGCTTCTCCCTTAAGACCGGATAAGACGTTTTAGATTGTGTCATTGTTTTCAAGACACACAGCAGAAGAACAGCATTGTGATTCACTGAAATTACATGCGGGGAAGGCTAAATATGTGATTAATTATGCATTGTTAACATCTGTGTGGATTGCATAAAAGTTTACAATGCTAATGCTAAAGGCTGGAGATCTAATCTGCGCTGAGGGATGAACGCAGAGTAGCTGATAGCAGTTTCTTTGAGAAAGAAAATAACGACGATTCTGACCCAGATTATGATGTGGACTGCTGAAGCTAACAAAGGATCAGTGGGTGAGAGACTTGTTTGTTGAATTACACGATTACTGGAAAATGGGGAATTCAAATTATTACCAGGCTGGAGCCAAATGCTTAGCCTCGCGAGACCACCCTGATCTTGTGAGCTTCAGTTTAATTTTGCCGTGAGAATCAGCCTGGAAAACCTAGACATAATTTAGTATGTTTTCAAGTAGCAACTGAATTTACCAATCAGCTCATATTAATAGCTACAGTATTCTGGCGTGGTTTTGGATTGCCGACAGCAAAAACGCCCAGATGGTTCATCCAATAAACTGCCAAGTATTTTTTTGAAAGTATGCCCTTTATAAACTGTTTAAATGTATGTTGTGACTAATTCATCTGGCATGTCATGTTACCATATTCTGTCCGTTAATAATAATGTAAATAAATGAAGTTTTTAATAATGACGATGATACAGTAATAACAAATTAATAACTACAGGCTAATAAATACTGCAATATAGAAATGTTTACAAGTGTATTTTTTCCATTTAAAATGTAATAATAATGTTATTGAAGATTAGGGCAAAGGCAATTTCTTATGAAAGCCAAAAGTTTAAGCTCTCAAATGCTTCTCTCTGCTAAAGGCTGAGAAATAAAGGTTTTTAGAAATATCTGCTCGGCGTTTAAACAACTCAAATGATAAGCAAAACGAGTAACCCTGTACCTGACATGGGGACTGCATGAAATCGACAGCTACTTACTGACTACCAGTAGCAAATGTAATTACAACCTAGCTATTACAAAACACCCTGAGATAATTTAACCTAGGATAACCATTCTTTACATTGTAATACTAATGGAAACATTTCACAAGCTAATGCAGTGTGGATTGCATAAACAAATAAAGGATGGTACAGGGGAAAGACAGCTGTGGGTTGCTAACATGAACTTTCTGGCAAATTGCTTGCCTGGCTATTTGTCAGGGGAAAATGGCACAGGCATGGCTACATCCATCTCATAAAGCAGATGTATTTCAGCAAGAGGCCATCCCACTCAGCTCCTTCATGCATGGCATTGTGTCAAAAACATGCAGTACAAACAGTAGAGCAGGGCTATTCAACTCCAGTCCTGGAGGGCAGCACCCTGCATGTTTTAGATCTCTCCCTGCTCCAACACGCCTGATTCAAGGTTGGTCGAAGCCTGATAACGACCCGTTCATTTGAATCAGGCGTGTTGGAGCAGGGAGACATCTAAAACATGCAGGTCTGAGGAAATAATAAGTAATGAGGGAAACAAAAAAGATGCTAGACCACATAGCTGCAAATTGCATCTGAGCGAACAATGAAGTGCCACTTAGCTTTGAATCTGTAAATCTACAGTAGCTAATTAGACCGGTGACCTTACAATCCATGAAACAAACAGGATAAACAGCAAGCCATAGCAATGATGCCATGACCTATTCAGTTACCAATGCAACATAGGACTCTAAAGCGTAGTTAAGACAATGGATCCAGTGTTTCATTGCGACAGAGAAACATGACCTTTGCCCTGAGCACTGCTGCTTTCAGACTCACAGATGTTGGCTAGTTGTTCAGACCAAAATGCCAGGCCAAGATGGAATGGAACTCCATTCTAACCATCCAACCAGGTTGGTTATTATCGTTATAATTGAGCATATCATAGCTTTTAGTATTTAAATAAATGTACATTTCAAAACCATGTATCACTGTTGAATGTATTATACAATAATGATAGCCTACTTCCCATTCACTAACTAGAACACCTGCTGATCTAGTCTTACAGTAATAGTTGCCCTACTAGCCCGTGGGATTATGAACTGGAATAAACCAATTAACTCGAAATATCTACACTATAATCTACAGTGATTCACTGTAGATTATAGTGAGTGATAGTGGTTCTGTGTTCACAAGTTTCCCTCAGGACATTCCTGAGGAATACATATTGTATTCTAGTAATTCACTATGCAATGAAGAAACCTCTGTAAATGTAACTGTGAAATCATTGTGCTGTTGTGTGTATATTTATATCATATCTCTATGTTGCTCTTCCCTCTCTTTGCTTCTGCAATGGCTGCATTTTCCTTCAGGGACCAATAAAGTAGCCTAATATCTTATCCAGTTTTCATCTATCTCCAAAGTAATGAAAGTTAGGATAAGAATGTAATTGTTCTCATCAAAATAATGTTTTCCATAGACATTGGGTTTCATTGTGCAGTTTACTCTGCCACACTCAAGCACAGAAATCTGAGCAAAACTGGGCGCTTTCTTGTAACTGTTTCAGCTTTAAAAAACACAATTTATTTTGGCATAGAAAAACAAATCCCTACTGTATTTAACAGCTCCTAACATCTTGAAGTTTATCAACTTAAAGGATGAGTATGTAATTTGCTTCAGAAGCACATTTAGTCATATTTCTTGAAATTTTCTTCACACCCCGATAGTAATGACTAAATTAAATGCTCTGAAAATGCGATTAGAAATATCCGTCATCTGTGAGAGTCGCAGGAATGTGAAAACCACGCATAGTCATAAAGTTTGGACCGAACTCAGCGATTAGCTGGCCTAACTGTCTGCGTGAGCTACGTTCTTGCGCGTACTCTGCTTAATTGGGCACTATCGTGACCGCGGATTCTACCGAAGGCATGCAGATGGTTGGATGATTGAGGCAAGGGGCCTTTTGTATCTTTCAAAATCTGGCTAAGTTACTGGTTTTTCCAAGATGACATACTCATCCTTTAAGCCGAGGACATACAAGGGAGGAGGAAAAATAAACTTATTTATCCTTCCAATAGGGATAGAGTCCCTACTGTTTCCAAACCCCTCCATACTAGAATGTTCTCCCCAATTTGTTACTCCCATTTGCTTCCTGACTCCTTTCTTCTCATTATTATACCTCTCTGTCATCACGGCTCGTTAGTTCTTAGCTTTACAGCTCCATATGTGCTGCTGCATCCTTGCTCTGTGCTGTCAGAAGAGGAGCTGTCAATCTCCACTAGCTGGAGAGAATCTGATCTGCACAGCAACTTGTGTGAGCGGTTGAAGCTGGCTTTGTCCCAGGCTCAGGCAACCATTATGAAGAGTGACTGGTCACAGCAGTGCCCACACACTTGGCAGACTGGCTGAGCTGCACCCCCCCCCAACCCCCTTCCCGACTCTCAGACTGCGGGACACTGGCGCCACCTCCGTGAAAATCAATGCCGAGCTTTTGGGGGGCCGGGGCCCCTCTGGGACAGTTGGGAATATTTTGGATACCAGAGGCTGGTTTACACACCTGACAGGAGCGATGGTGTTACTATGACAACTTAATATCCTTCACATTCGATGATGTCACAGATATGGTGACGGCAGGAGGGTATAAGTAAAAAGAGGTTTGTGTGTATGTGTCTACGTGTATGTCTGAAACCGAACAGCCTGGCTATTAGGCATAATCTTCTGTCAGCTGAGCAGCCCCCCTCCCAGCCCCCTTCCGCCCATCCTGTCATCTAAAGTGTTCAGAAGGACACCCAGGCAGACAGGCCAGAATGCCTGGGTGTCAGCTCCATTAGCGCATTCACCCGGCCTCAAAGTCCCATAGGGCCCACCATTCCATCGCTTTTATCTTGATAGAAGGTTTAAAAAAACATCTTTATTATGTCAGAATTACGGCAGATTTTCTCCCAAAAAAATACCCCAGACAAGCAAAAGAGATTAAATGAACCAAGGAAGTGTGTCTGGGAGTGGCCACAATGTCAAAGCATAGTATAATGATCAAGGATGTGTTACAGATGAAATATATACACACACACACATATATACATACACACACATACATATATACATATATCTATATACACACACACACACACACACACACTCAGCAAAAAAGAAAAAAGAAACTTCCCTTTTTCAGGACTGTGTATTTCAAAAATAATGTAAAAATCCAAATAACTACAAATCTTTATTGTAAAGGGTTTTAAACAATGTTTTCCATGCATGTTCAATTAATTAACATGCACCTGTGGAACGGTCATTCAGACATTAACAGCTTACAGAGAGTAGGCATTTAAGGTCACAGTTCTAAAAACACAGGACACTAAAGAGACTTTTCTACTGACTGTGAAAAACACCAAAAGAAAGATACTCAGGGTCCCAGCTCATCTGCGTGAGCGTGCATTAGGCATGCTACAGGGAGGCATGAGGACTGCTGATGTGGCCAGGGTAATAAATTGCCATGTCCACACTGTGAGACGCCTAAGACAGCGCTACAGGGAGACGGGAAGGACAGCTGATCATCCTCGCAGTGGAAGGCCGTGTGTAACAACACCTGTACAGGATCGGTACAACCGAATATCACACCTGTGGGACAGGTACAGGATGGCCACAACAACTGCCCGGGTCACACCAGGAAAACACAATCCCGCCATCAGTGCTCAGACTGTCCGCAATAGGCTGAGAGAGGCTGGACTAATGGCTTGTAGGCTTGTTGTAAGGCAAGTCTTTACCAGACATCACCAGCAACAACGCCACCTTCGCTGGTCCAGACAGGAGTAGCAAAAAGTGCTCTTCACTGACGAGTCACGGTTTTGTCTCACCAGGGGTGATGGACGGACTTGTGTTTATCGTCAAAGGAATAAGTGTTACACCGAGGCCTGTACTCTGAAACGGGATCGATTCGGAGGTGGGGGGTCTGTCATGGTCTGGGGCGGTATGTCACATCACCATCGGACTGAGCTTGTTGTCATTGCAGGCAATCTCAATGCAGTGCACTACAGGGAAGACATCCTCCTCCCTTTCTGCATGCTCATGCTGACATGACCCTCCAGCATCACAATGCCACCAGCAATACTGCTTGTTCTGATCGGCTTGTGTTGGATCGGAAAAGCAGTGTGTTGGCGTTAAGTAAACAAGCCCGCGGAACTAAAGGGGAATCATTTGCAGAGGGGATTTTTTCGCTACTTTTGGACACTGCAGATCGCTGAGTGATTCTACCTGCTTCGCACCAGAGCCATTTCTCTGCTTCGTACCAACGGCACTTGTGAAGCTATATGTAATTTACTCTGAGTGGTTTAATGATTTGACTTTACAAAGCCGAATCCACTCAAACCAACACGGAACAGATGCAGCGTGGAATCTGTGTGTAACTGGATGCGACGCGAGTGAGCGTCAGTGACAAAAGCAGTTAAATTCCTATATTTTCTGTTGTAATGTCCTAACTGGACGCGAGCGACGTGATGCTGCGCTGCACGATGCGGGGCGCCGTTTTGAGCAAACTTTTGTCGGACGCCCTGTTTCCCTTTTCTTCCTGTCGTTCGCGTTAGAACTAGGCTATATTTAATGGTTGAAACGGATGACTGTTCATTCAGTTACCTTAACGTGGCAGCTGGCTGGAGGGAGATACAGTAGTTTTCTACTAGCATGCTCAACAGAGCTAGTTAGCTTATTTTACAAAGTAGAGGTGGTGGTTGTATACTACGTGTGGCCTACAACAATGAGTGACTGAGTAATCTGTACCTGCCCCCATCATAGTAGGCAATTGTTGTGAATATGGAGAAGGCATATGATCTGAATGGGAGGGGGTGTGCCGCCCATCCCCACAGCTCCCCATGATACAATTGCGTTGTGCAGTTTCAGGTGTAAATGGGTAGCAGGTGTGTTAAATTTGGTGTTATCGCTCTCACACTCCCTCATACTGGTCACTGAAAGTTAAATATGGCACCTCATGGTAAAGAACTCTCTGAGGATCTAAAAAAAAAGAATTGTTGCTCTACATAAAGATGGCCTAGGCTATAAAAAGATTGCCAAGACCCTGAAACTGAGCTGCA
>JAODOY010001025.1:0-13193 GCA_025399855.1 Forbesichthys papilliferus
CACACACTCTGGTCCCCACACACACACACACACACCCCGGGCCCCCGCCACAGCCGCTGAGCTTTCTCGGTGCAATCTCTCTCTCCCTCTCTCTCTCTCTCTCCCTCTCTCCCTCTCCTCCCTGGTGAGGTGGGTTTAAGCTACTGAACCAGCATCTGTGGCGCGACATACACATTTGTAGCACGTCTGAAACACACACACACACACACACACAGGCACACTCTATGGAAGCCGTGCCTTCCTGGCCAGTGTATTCCAGCGAGACAGTGTCATGAAGACGCATTTTGAGCAATAAAAGCATGAACCCACAGGTATTACAACCTCCCTTCTATTGAGCCTGAGGGTGTAACACTATGTGCATTTAACTTTGCAGTTCAAAGGGCCTTTTTACCACTGATCGCTCAGACATATTTGCATTCGCTCCGTCTTGCACTCAGTTACTGTGTAGTTCATTCAGCAGGCGCTTCTATCCAAACGGAGATGCAGGCAGTACAATTGACCGATCACAAGCCCCACCCCTTTCAGCTGTCCAACCTAGTTACTGTAACTAGGTTGGACAAACCAGCATAGTATCAGAGACAATATAAATTAACAGCGGTTCACCCTTTAATGCAGACCAGAATGACTTAGCGTTCCATGCAAGTCAAAGGGGAGGTCCACGGATTTCACCACAATATTGCCCATTATTTCTCTCTGGGGGCGTTGATGGGTATTTTGAGTATATTACTTTAATACCCAAGTATACAGTAATTCTACAGCAAACAGTTTTGAGGTAAATGTACTTTGTTCCAGGCCATGGTATATGTAGCTGTCTGGGTGCTGCCTAAGTCACCATAACAAAATGCCTTTGCTGACACGCCCACTTAGGAGAGCAAAACAGTTCCATTCTTGTGCCATTAAAATGCATTACAGTGCTCCATCTTTGTATAATTATAAAATATTTGATTAAAGTGTGACCAGCTCTGAGCCTGACTGCATCCATGGCACAACTTTGAAAAATGCTAAAACAAAAATGGT
Organism: Forbesichthys papilliferus; assembly: GCA_025399855.1. Taxonomy (NCBI): domain Eukaryota; kingdom Metazoa; phylum Chordata; class Actinopteri; order Percopsiformes; family Amblyopsidae; genus Forbesichthys; species Forbesichthys papilliferus. Next base: position 1,018 of record JAODOY010001025.1, read on the forward strand.
AAAGGTGCTTTTATTGTCACATACACACATATATTCCTACACACATACAAAATTCCTCCTCTGCATTTAACCCATCCCTCAAGGGAGCAGTGGGCAGCCGCTGTACAGCGCACGGGGGGGACCGACTCCAGATTGGAGCCAGTGTCACTGGTCAGATGGCACTGGCTGGAGGGTGAACCTGACATGTTTTTAGATACTCTAATAGAGCTTATTAATCCAACTGTCCATGTTTGCGACCAACTGAACTCAGCTTTAAGCATCAAGTAAAAGGTCACTGGTCAACGGCACTGACTGGAGAGTGAACCTAATGTGTTTTTTGATAGTGGGGGAAACTGGAGCACCCAGAGGAAACCCACGCAGACATGGGAAGAACATGAAAACTCCACACACAAAGTCTGGGGTTCAAACCCATGACCTTCTTGCTGTGAGGCCAAATCGAACGCGTGGCGCATGCAGCAGAGCGTAATTAATCTTTTTACTGGCTACACTTGTGCGCGTACGGCGAGTGATTTACCGGTAGCTTGGTCTAAAAATAAACATTTACAGTTCATGACCTATTTCTATGTAAAAGTGCAGCATACACCTCGCGTAAAAGATATAAATAAAGGGCCGTTTCTCGTATACCCTGCTCTCACATCAAGGGTAGCCAGCTCCATTGATCACTATAGAAACGTAGTTTTGCAGAATACGCTCCGCATTCCATGCAGCCTGGCCGTGAGAGGGGGACCCCCATTAGCATCAACTTGGTTTTGATGACACGCAAGGTAATTCACCGGATATGACGTGGAGAGCCATTTTCAACACATAAAATCCGGATTCTTATAAAAATGGGACTTCTGACAAGCCAGCATTTATGCGTCTCATCACCGTTCACTTATTTAGTTTACAAACACAATTTATGGTGCAATTACTTGAAGGGGCAGGTAACATTTTGTCTGGGATTAAACATACAGCACCTTAACCACTATGTTATCCTCTGTATTGCTGATCCTTTCCCCTCCTCCTGTGATCCAGTTATCGATTGGTACTCCATACACACGTCAATGGAGACAACATATCAATCAGACTAATGGGGTTGTGCCTACCTCCCTACGTCCAATGAAATCGCAGAGTCTATCTCTCTATCTTGTGTGGCCAGCGTGCTGCATGCTTCCCCGTACAGATGCATCAATATATTAACCTGACACTCCTCCAGGTTTTATACTTCTCTTCCTTATTATTCATTCTGAATGTGACAGAACTGGAAAATGCTAAAAATAGGGAGGTTTGTTGCCTTGGCCCGGGTTCCTTTGCTTGCCAAACAGCAGATCGTAAAGGACTGTAATCGCTGATGATGATCAGCGGCCTCGTGATGAATGCCCACTGCACAATATCCCTTTGGCCCTGTGGTGGAATAATTCGATAGACTCCTATTGATAATGCCTAGATATATATCTAGGCCTGAGGTTATCTGAAATCACCACGCTCAAAATCCATCTCTTGACATTCTTTTTCTCAACATAAATATATGTAGTTTTATATTAGCTGTAAAAGCTTGACAGCCAAACCACTACCACACATTGGCTTTATGGCAATAAAGTAGTCATTCTCGAAAACACTTGCTAACATCAAACGCTAAACTCAAATCAAAACAATATTACACCATAGCCCTCCGGAGCTTCGCTCCACATATCGAAACACATTGTGAAGCCAAGTTTAGTACTATACGGCTTTGTTGATGTGATCGGTGTTCGCCACTTTGTTTATGCTCCTATTTACGGAGCCAGGGCTGTGTAGAAGTATCAGATTATTTGTTCAACACGCACAGAGTAAGCTACAGTAGCGAAGGAGATATTTGGTGAATTATGTGAGTGTGTTAGCTCACATTTAGCTTGCAATAGCTGACTGTACTTTTAAGAGACATCACACATATGTTCATATTGGGACCCGTGCGACTGCTCCGTTAACCTTGCTACATGTCACATACGGTAGATTTTAGAGAGATATTAAATACAACAATGGGAAGAGAAAAGCATAGGGATAGGGTTCAGGCAGCACACAAGGCACTCTTAGCTGGATTACCAGATTATCTCAACCAAACAGACTGATTGCTACTGTTCATGCATTGGCCAATTAGTTTCGGTTGCTATATAAGATGGCTTACCTGCCCCTTCCTGCCGCTTCCCCTGCTAGCCACGTTATCTTCTTCCCCCTTCAAACTCCCCTTGCCCCCTCTTGTTCTGTTGTGTGTCTGTAGTGTCCGTTGTCTGTTGTCATTGCGGCTTGCTCTCTTCTGTTCCCCGGTGGGGGCACTCTCCCTGCCTTGGGCTTCCCATTAATGCGCTTGAAGAGGCCTTCCCATGTATGTGCTTCAAAAGGCCTTCCCATGTAAGCGCTTGAAACGGCCTTCCCATGAATGCGCTTGAAAATCCTTCCCATGTATGTGCTTCAAAAGGCCTTCCCATGTAAGCGCTTGAAACGGCCTTCCCATGAATGCGCTTGAAAAGGCCTTTCCATGTATGTGCTTCAAAAGGCCTTCCCATGTATGTGATTGAAAAGGCCTTCCCATGTAAGCGCTTAAAACGGCCTTCCCATGAATGCGCTTGAAAAGGCCTTCCCATGAATGCGCTTGAAAAGGCCTTCCCATGTATGTGCTTCAAAAGGCCTTCCCATGAATGCGCTTGAAAAGGCCTTCCCATGTACGCGCATGGAAGGGCAAAGGGCTCCAAGAACGGAGCCGTACCTCCAAGCATATAACTTAATGCTAATAAAATGCCATTGCTACTAGTGGTCTTCATGAACTGCCATGATGGCCAGCTCAAATGTTTCTTCAGTGCTGTAAGTGCCACCAGCCAGCCAGCCCTGATGGTAACATTTCCAACATCCCCTGTGTAACCCAGCATGCAAGCAGAGGGATCACCAGCCCCCCGCCCCACTATCGGGCCACTGTACTCGCACTACATCGCCAAGATCAAGTGAGCCTTGGTCTCTTTGTTCCAACCAAGGTTTCAGTCCTGCTTGAGCTTGCCTAAGGACTGGCTGAGCGTGTGATGGAGACGCTGTGTCTCTCTCTCTCTCTCTCTCTCTCTGATCTGATCTAGACTCCAGGAGTTTAATGTTCTCAGCAGGCCACCATACAGCCTGTCTGGGGGCCCTGACCCCCTTAAAACGCAGCCTCTCTCTCATCCTCTGTGGTCTTCCGGGGTCGGGGGAACGCTGCACGTACCACGGTCCTAACTGCTATATGGCAGGAACGCCAGCAATATGCCATTAAACATCACCGCAATTCAATTCACACTGAGTGTGATCGAGCCATGTCCAGCAGCGCTTTGCATTGCACGCCTTTCTATACGAGTCTACCCACCAGGTTCAATAAACATCCTGTTGTGCTTGGTTCTGACATTATTATTATTATATATTACATATTATGTATTATGCAAGGTCCTTCTAGGCATAAATACAATATGTGTTTATATCAGAAACACAAGGTCCCTTGATACACGAATGAACATTAAGGATATATTGGAACACATAACCACATAAGTATTTAATTACAGTCTAAAGTGTACGGTTGTGTGCATACCTATGGCTAGGCATTGCAATTTGCCAGATACGTGTCCAGTATTTACAATCAGTATTTGCACAGTATTGACAAGACAAATTGGAAAACTGAATAATAATATTCTGTGCAAGACCCCAAAATAATTAGAGAACTCACATCTTCTAAAACACATATTATCACCAATCATATTTAAGGAACACATTTTAATGTAAGTCTTAAACGTCTACACACATAATAGGCTGAACCAGATAATAGCCAATCTCTTGCACAAACCCTGTGAAAACAGAAAAAAAATAACCTTATAATAAAGAATATTCTCCAATATACTCAGAATTATTAATCACATTTGCTGCTGTATTTTGTTTTCATTTTTGTATCATCTATACAGGGCAATTGTGATTTCTTCATGGAGTTGCATAAAGGCTGCATCCTATACAAGACCTTAAATAAATGCCATTACTAGTAATACTGTGAGCTTTTGTAGTACTTAGAGAGGATTTGGGGAGGTCAAAGCTTGGCCTATTGCAGCACACTTCAAGAAAACATATGATGTACAGTGTTGTATTACCATAGTTATAGTAGAGTATATAATACAAAATCAAATCCAATATCATTCTGAATGTTAAAATGTTTACTTTTTTTTGTTTTAACATTAATACAGGACAACATTGTTTCTGTTGATCATAGATGTCTCTGAGCTCAATATCTGTTGAATACTGTAACTGAATCTGAATTTTAATATCACAAAAATGTCTTTACCTGAAATAACAGTTTAAAATGTTTTATTATTAGGCCTATCCATTGTGAGTCCTAGTTCCAGCAAGTGGTGGTGTTCTTTGAATAGATACCACGCCATGCTTGAACACCTACTGTACAGCGACCGTCACCGCTTTTCCACACTGTACTGCATTTAGAACTGACAATAAAGATGGAGACAGTGATTGTATAAGATAATAAGCTCCTTTGTCATATTCAGCATAATATCTCCTCTTTTTTGTTCTGTGTGAACAGAAAACAATATGGTGTGTCTACAGGCTATGTGAATGGGAACCCAAACAAAGTGGTGCATATAGCATCACACAAAATCGCAGCCTTGGCAATGCATGGGGGCGGAGCTTGTCTTCTGTGACATTGAAGACATAAGTGTTTTTGCTTTAAATATAAACAGTATTTCCCAGCATTGGTGACTCCACCTTTAATTAACAAAGCCCCTGGCCCCCGGCCTCCACTCGAAACCTGCCTTTTTCATCTCCTCTTCAAGTCATGCCTTTAAGCAGACTGAGTTCTGTGCCAACCATGTCACACCAGCTGCAGGTCATCTTATTTGGAGGTGTGGCCTATTTGTGATGTCACAAATAGGGATGGCACCGATATGATACTGAGATTGGAAATCGGTCTGATAAATTGCTCGATCGGTATCGGTGACAATTGGACAGCTGTAACCGATCCATGGGACTGATCCAACTAAATGAATGTACACGTGTAGGTCTACTATCAAGCATCGGGATATGTACTCGGTATCAGCCGATACCCAAAGTGTCGGTATTTGTATCGGTATTGGGACTGAAAACAAGTGAACAACATGCAACATAAAAGCATCTGAATTAACACTTTAATGTACATCAAAATCCTTACAGTTTACAGATTCTTTAAATAGGTTAAGTCATGGACTTGAATGAATACACTGTAGGCCTATATCTGTTTTTGTGTTGTACATGTAACTAGCGGTATACTACATACTAATACTGTAGTTATATGTATGGTGTGGTTGTTCTAGCCTGTAGTGAAGGTGTAAATCATCTCTTTATCTCTGTTTCCATAGGTCTCTCTCTGCCTACATCGCACGGTCACCGTCTCCATGGTGCAGCGCCCACCGATACACCACACTGTATCGGATTACGCTGCGTACAGCAGGCACAGCGTTCAGCCTACGGCTGTATAGTGACTTATTGCTGCCCGCGTTCTCGGGAGAACTAACGTGCAGCGGACGCTACACCAGCTGTCGTTCACTTTACTTAACGCGCTGCCCTTATCGCTCTTAATACCACGCCATTCTCCAGGTTTATTCCTATAACCTCTAAAACTTCCTCGCCCCATTTTACAGCTCTTTCGCTCTACCACTCCTCCCTCTGGACTGACGCAAATCCACTCTGCCACACACACACACACACACACATACACACTTACATTCTCTGACCCGTTCACTTTTCACACGTCGCACACATTGTCCTATTATATCTCACATCCTCTCTCTCTTTATCTCGTCTCATCTTGTATTCCCCGCATCCCACCCGTTCATTATCATCCCTTCTCTCTCTCTCTCTCTCTCATCTGTAACCTACTACATGTTGTCTCCCACTGTCCTCCTCCTACCCCCCCTTCCCCCGCCCCCTACGTCCTTACACTCTTGCTATCGCAATGAACACACGGCTAATATTAGCTCCCTATTTTCTCCCCTCGCCTCATATCTTTCAACTCCCGCCACTCCCGTCCCAGACTGCTGCCGGTACCGTACTGCATATGGGAAGAAAGCACGTGGTACATGACAGTAAGCGGGCTTGTAGGCTATACGGCATATATGCTGTACGTGCGGTATGTGAGAACATGACAAGTATGAATATCAAATGTCGGCTTACCTATAGACGTTTGCCCGGGCTTCGGTGTGGGCGATAAATGAGCACACCTTCAACGTCGACTTAAATCCTCCCTCCGTTTGATGCTGGCTCTCTCAATCCCCGTCAAGGCATACGAACTCCTTATCTAATAGCCTATTCGATTCGTCCAAACATCTAATCAAATCAAATACTATCAAATAAACAAAATAAAATTAAACAAACTGGAAATCCGAATCCTTTTAACGAGATACTGGCTCATGCGCGGCGTCAACGGTATAGGGACTTGGGAAAAGAGCGCGCCTGTCTGCCCCGCGTCTGTCTCGGCGCTGCGGGGATATTCGGCGTGAGAGGATGGCCACTGCCGGCTGTATGGGCGGTAGCGGTGCAAGGAGTTCCAACTAGTTTCCTTTAAGTTGTCATGTCAAAACCACGAGTAAACGCACGTTGCCTAAATATTTAGCAGGCCTGCAAGTCCAACGTCCACAATCCGGGCATGGGGCGAAGAAAAGTGATCCGAAAGAGCGCTCACTCATTCGGTCGCTGCAGGAGCTACCATAACTAATCTTCACGTTCCAATTAGTTTCCGTCAAGTGGTCGTTAAAAATCCATCATCGGTGGTCGAGATTCACTGTCTACAATACCAGTGGGGCACGAAATCCCACTCTGAGAGAGATGGCAGCGCCGATAAACCGGGCACTGCTGTGTCGTAGACTTATTATTCGATCTCCACATAAGATACCGTGGCTGCTCTCTGCTCTACCGCTAAACAGCTGTCATCCCCACCACATCACGTGTCAGTAATTCACTGCTGTGTTAATTTGCGTTTGGAATCGTATGTAAAAAAAGAATTCCGTTGTTGGTTAGGCTTTCGGCCACAAACACAGACTTGAAAAAAAACGACAAAAATGTCTCGTTAATAAGAAATAGACTAAGGCTCTAATACTTTCGGACAGATCTCGCAAAAGGGTAGACTAATGCCACGGAGTTGACTTTGTTTTGACCCCCTCTGGCTCCAGTCTTTTTTCGTTATAGGCTACACCTCAAGGAGGGGCTGTGTTACCGGACAGCAGCGCGAACGCGTGCGGTTGCCGCCCGAAACACAATAGTCTAAATAAACTACGCGGTCTTAACGGTGCTCGGTAGGGTAACGGTAAGTAAATGATATGGGTGGCTAACACAGATAATGTCCTCAGATTAGCTTCCTCCTCCTTTCCGCTTCGTTTTATGGTCAAAATAACCGAGTGTTTCCGCCTGTTTTCGTCTTTTTTTTTTTAAGTGGTGGGTGGGGGGGTAGTTAGGGGAGGAGGGGGGTGTCGCGCAGATCCTACTTTCTCGTGATGTTTTGTCCCGAGAGGTGCAGTGGGCTGGGCTGCCAGCTGATCGCGGTCTTGTATCTGTCCGTGTCCTGGCTTGTCTATTGACAAACTGATCCTATGGGAGTACCAGCCGGTAATAACGGAGAGGCTACGTGAAGACGACGTCGCCGGCGCGTAATCCCATCACCGGGGCATTCGCAAACGAGATGTTATGCTCCCATGGGATGCGACGAGGCGTCCGACTGCAGCCAGGATGATGCAGACGTGTAACAGTATAGTCTGCGCCTATTCCTCGTCAACAGGGAGAACGGGTGCGCGCCGCGGCGATGGAGAGCAGCGTGCGCGCGCCTTCTCGTTTGTTTAAACGTCAGCCGCCACCGGAGGCAGATGAACGAATTAAGGATATGAGGGTAAAGGGGTATAGCCTCTATACTGACGACTGAAAGATAGGGATGGGTGGGAATGGGATATGTGTGTGGGATGGGGAAAGGGGGGGGAGAAGAAGGATGTAGAGGCAGAAAATGGGGTCAGTTATGAAAGAGAGAAAGGAGTTATTACAGGTCCAGTAGCCTATAGGCTAATTGCAACAATAATTGGCAAAATTATAGACTTTTACCATTTTAAATATAGCCCCCACACACACACAATATGCTCCTTTCTGTGTGTGAGAGCCCTTTTCAAGTAGCATAAAGCAACCCCTGTTCAGAACCTTGGACAGCGCACTATTATATGCTGCACAACACAAGGACAGGGCTCTTTCTTTGGCCTTATCGCTCCATTTCTCTTTTCTACATTTTGCATAGTAACTGTATCAAGGCAACACGTGCCAATAAGGGGTATCCCTCTCAGCCCAGACCCGGTAAGACGTTTCTTTTCTCAGGCAAGTCTTGACACGGTGCGAGAAGACGGAGAGTTGGAAAATACGTGAAGTGATTTGTACAACGGACACGTGCGCCGGCGACGCATAAAGACTGACAGCACTGTATGGGACATGGAGAGAGAAACTGCAAGCGAGAGAAAGAGAAAGATGTGTTACTATTTGCCAAGGAAATTTAATTTGCACATTACAATTACCATCCTTCACAATAAATTGATCAACCAATACATCAAGTGTTGCAAGATTCAAAATTCCATTAACTTTATATTCACATGCAAAGCATTATCATTCGATTTCAGATGATATTCCAATGATGCCTACACTTGTAAAAAAAAAAATGTATTGAAATGTTTATTAAGCTCCTTCAAGATCCAAATTCTCAAGGCAGGCAATGGTACAGTAGCAAAGATGTGTATACCCTCACTGAACCATGAAGATACAATGCTAGACTATATTAATGTTTCTGTTCATATTTAATTATTTCTTCAAATGGTATCTCTGCTAGCTATATGGATCAGTTGGATGTTTTTATGCATGCACGGTCCAAGCTAGCTTCATAATCTACAGTATATGCTAAATAAAATAAAACACGATCGGGTATGTGCTCTGCCTTTTTTGTCCTATCGGGAAAGCAGTGGTCTCAGCCTTCAGACCACATTTGTTGATTTTCGTTGGCTGTTATAGCATTGTTACTTATGAAGTCTGTATCTGTAATTCCGGTGTGACGCTAGCATAGTGGTTTATTTGCTAATTTCAGGTGCTACATTTATTTTAAGTACAGGAAGGAACTATATACTTCCTCTTCCCCTAAGTTTAGATGGCTCTGCGAGACTACGCCATACACAGTATCTCAATACCATTTGCATGGCGTACCGCTCGAAAATTGATGCAGATGTGTTTTGAAAGCGCATCCAATAAGCTAATTGCAGTTAGTCTATACTGTATGCCAGCAAGAGAGGCATGGAAAATTGAAGAAAATGTCATACTCTAATTTTGCATTGCAAGACAACACTTCACGCACCCATGCAACTTCTCATGATCAACATTTTAGTTTAAATTCCCAGGCCTTCCTATGAACAAAACTCAAGTACATCTTACTGTACATAAATGGACAAACCCTCCATGACGTCACCCAAAGAACGGGTTTGAATCTCAAGCTGTGCTGGCCATGGCTGTAGCCATCTTTGCAGTACCTCACTCTGCCTGTAACTCTTGGTTATACATTATAATGTGATACATTTAAGCCTATCATTTATTTTCAACTGATGTGTTATATGAAAATAACCCCCTTTTAGGTTGTCATGAATTTGGGAAGTAGTACTAAATACCAGAAACCTATACCAGTTTATTGTTACAATTTTTTTTACCAAGTTGTAAACATGTTCATTTCTGAAGTTGTACATTTTCACATGGAAGGTCTATGTGGACTGACTCAATTTGGAGCCAGACTCAATTGGCCATTTGGGGAACTGTAGTTTAGCATTTGCATGTTGCATTAATTCCTCAGCAGTGGAAGTTCCCGCTTCATCACACACTTAACATGGTGCAGTGTTCTTCAAAAGCTCTGGTAGAGTCCTTGATGCAGATAAACACGTTAAATAGCGACTGTACCTTGCTCACTTTCTGATGATGGATACCTGCGCTGCACTTTGCCTCTGCACGATGCTCTGCGACCTACCTCGCGGTGAGCAAAGAGCACATTTTGTAACATTTGAGGACTTCTCAAAAGGCCATTCAGATTAGACGCACCAACCATGGAGCAGATCCAAAAATCCCATTCTTGTGTTTGGCATCACCGTGACTGAGGAAAGTTTACAGAGCAGTTGCAAGAGTTTAACTACGAACCATGAAAGAAAGAGGGCAAGGATAGAGGATGGGGGGGGGGCGTGCAGGAGAATAGTGTGCTGAAGAAGAAATGAATTATTGTTACTGAATATCTTGAATATGTAGGTATGACCTAATTTGCCACTTCTATAAAATATAGGATTGAAGGCCATATCATGGAAGAAAATTGCCATTCAAATGGATTTACCTGGTACAGTATATTCAATTAATTGGGACGATTTTCATTGGTTGATAGCATTATAACTAAGTCTACGTGTACTAATGCAACGCGGTGCCTTATTCACTAATTGCAATTCATTAAATGTACAGCTATTGCAAGCTAAATTCAAGCTAATACACTTTTTGTCAAATTCAACTAATATGTCTTTGCATTTTGCTAGTTTGCTGTTCTCTGTGCATGTTGAAAAAATAATCTGATACTTCTACAACCTTGGCTCCATAAATAGCAGCATAAATAAAGTGGTAAATACCGCTCGCATCAACATAGCCGTAGAACTACGCTTTGCTTCACAATGCATTTCTATGCGTCAGACACCGCCGCGGTGGGTCGCGGAGCGATGCTTTTTGATTTGTGCTCGAAGCAGTAACAAACAGCTAGACTCCTGTTTAGTTTCTCACCACATTCCTCACTTTAAGGTTAATGTTTGATTTGGTCGTGGAGTTATCCTACAATATGTAGGTCATCGTGCATGTCAATGAAAATATCTCTCCTAACAAATACAGTATAGGCAGGTCTGGACAGTGAACCGGTGCTGCGTCTCAGACTTTACTCAAGTAAAGCCTGGCTCTGAAAAACTATGCCGATATTGTCAAATACAGCCAATAAAGTCTTGCAGTTAGTCACGATTTTAATTATCACACAAAGATACTTATGGAGGATTAGGTAGCCAACAATTAGATTGTAATGTAATTGAAAAACCAGGTTCTAACTCACTCACTAGTTGTGAATTATCAGTCAGATAATACATGGTCCTTTGGCAATAATCTGTTATACGCACATACACACACTCTGCAAATCTCTAGTCACCAATTTATTTCCTACCACAGCTTTCCTTATTGATCCATGACCTAAGCTCAATTCTCTTGCTAGCAGTATACTGTACTGTTATACATGAATTCACACACAGACAAACATATTGCCAATAATATTGTGTTTAATACAATATATGCTTCTCTTCACCCTCTCTCCTGACCTTAATATAAACATTTTAAAATATGGTTTACAAGATGGGAATGATACTAGTCATTATTATCGATTAGGTTTGTTCCTCTTTTGTGCTTACAGTAGCTGTAATTACAGAACGACAGAAGTTGAACATTTTACACACACACACACAGACGCACAAACACAGAGAGAGCAGTTTCTACTTCATATTCTCTATCTTTACCTCAGCTAAGTATTGGACAGTTCAAATCAAATCAGTCTAAGATGACATTTACCCAGAATTCCTTTCCCAAAGAACCATGGGAGAACAAAGTGTTCTGAGAGTGTTTTATAAAGGGATTAAAAGAATAATACAATGAGCATGTAGGGTTTCCCCCCACAGAGAGAAAAATAATAGATGTGTACCTCATCTGAAGTGAATGTTATCCTCCATGTACTGTACATTCAGTCTAATAAGATATAAATAGAATGCTGGAGAAACCTTTCTTTGCACAATTCAGCGGTGGGAAATCTTGCCGTGAAAAGTAAGTCTGTGGAATTCCATCTACTCAAAAAGAAGATGCAATATACTCTGTCTATTCCAAACCTTTATTAGATGCATCTGTCAGTGAGTAAAAGCACAAATGCTCAAAATTCGTTGAAACTGTTGGTCACATCTCATGAAAAACACAGCTCATCCAGTTTAAGTAAGATTAAGAAATAATCATATAAAATCGAATAATATATATACACACACATATATATGCACACACATATATTTATATATATATATATATGCACACACATATATATATATGCACACACACATATATATATG
>JAODOY010001027.1:0-13192 GCA_025399855.1 Forbesichthys papilliferus
TATTAGTTGTCTGTTTAGTTGAAACCCTTGCGGGTTATTCTTGTGCACACCTTATGTTTTGTCGTGTGGTACGTATTTCGTTTTGCAACCCTGCGTGATGCCGTGTTGTGTCATTTATGTTCTGTTAAATTAAAACCTGTTATTTTTTATTCAAGTAAAGTGTCTTGTCGTGTCCGACCGTCACATCATTGCTCCATATCCTGGTATTCCAAGAAAAATTGTCTGAAAGAGTTAAAAATCTGCTACATTACACTGCATACGTCATTTGTTTTTCCCACCATACATATTGTTTAGATACAATATTTAGATCAACATAAAAGTCTAAACTAAGTCTAAAAAGAAATAATGTATATTAAATAGCACATTTCATTCTAATGTAAATTCATTAAATAGGCAATAGGCCAAAGGGATAAAAACAAATTTAACTTAATTTATTACAGATGGTTCAGAAGTGGAGATACACACTTCTTTATGTGATGCTGTAATGAAGGCCCCAAATGTCCCCTGAATTTACCTTGATCCACTAAGTAGCCTATATAATTTTATACTAATACTTACCTTATTTAGATGTCTCTAGGGATCTCATAAAACATTAAATGACTGCAATAATCTTTCAATCTACAGACTGAATGTAGGTTGCTGTGAAGGAGTGCTGAACAGACTTTTGCGATAGACCCTAGGTTTGGGCAGCAGCTATGATAACTATTTGAATATTTAGTTGTGAGATAGAAAGAAGCTTCTGATCATTTATAAAGCTCTAAAATCGAATTTGGCATAATACAAAATGTATAATTTGACACCAAGATCATACATATCAGACTAGTCTATGCAACATTATTACAATTTCCTTACATCATCTTGAAAAATGGTGGCCATTTTGAATTTTTTATGAATTATATGTATTATCCAAATGTCCATTTCCAAAACTCTGTATAGAAAATAAATTAAACTAATTCTGCTCGCAATATCATATTTTCTCCATAGCTGATAAGAAATGTAATCTAAAACTGGCTGCCATTTTTAAAAAAGGTTGCCATGGTCGATATATAAAAAATTTGCGATGGCTCAATATCCAAATTTAGTTGGAATGCCATTCTCTACAAGTGTACCAAATTATATGCTACGGAACTAGACCATGCACAGAATTGATGGTGATGTTAATATTAAACAAAACATATAATTATGAATATAAATTATAGTCCTCAACAAAAACAATAGAATACAATTGCATTTGATGTTGTTCTACAGCGCACAGGCTTGATATTGTGAACTCTAGCGTTGCAGGTTGTGACATACTCTGTCATATTCTGGTTGTACTGCGCATGTGGAGTTAGAACTCATTTTCAAGATGGCCTGGCCTCTAACATCGTTTCATGTGCTTCAATGAGCCTATGAGCAAAGCCTCAAGTAAGTATGAGCTGCCATATAATTTTGTAACTATCTATTTATTAAATCTATGGGTAGAAATTGTCTTTTGTTTATTGTCGATTATTGTGTTTGGTTTACTTTTTGTCGCTATTAAACGCAGTGCAGATCCTTGTGATATCGTATTGTTTTGTTCATTCCGTGCTCACCACACAACACGCATAACAAAACATATTATAATGAAGTGTGTTGTTCCTTGGTGTGTTTTAATATAACCCCACCCCAGCCACAATACATGGCAAATGTTGAGCCATGTTGAACTCAGGCTCATACTGATGTGTTTCCTGCTGGGACATCTGACTCTGAGGTATCATGCCGCCTTCACAGGCTTGTCAAAAGCTCCTATTTATGAGTTGGGAACTTGGAATTATGACTTGTCATGCGATCAAGTCCGTGGCCAAACATCTATCACACAGGCCAAGGAAGCAGTTTTAAAAGAAATTGACGACCATTAAGTTATGTCAGGGGACATTGCAGTGACAAAACAATCAGAAACCACACTCACTTAAATCTAACTTTTTTTATAATGAAAAAGCTTGTTGAAGCATTGTCATACACACATTTGAATGTAAAACACGCTAAATAAGCATCCATGCTTGCCTTCTATTCCTCCATGTTTGTAGTACCATCCCAACTAACTCGGCAACTCGGGTATCGTAGAATATTCTGAGTATCACACTAATAATTTGTTTGACCGTTCATGTGCTCGAAAGTCTTAAATACGATGTTTCCGATAACATGTGAAGGTGGCACCATTCCTGTGTTGGTCTCCTTCTCTGATTAAAAGGCCCCTGCTGTTGGGTTCCAGCCTGACACTGTCATACTGCATGTAAATGCATGTAAACCCACCCAAGACTGTACGCTGCTTAATGCTGATTTTTGTTTTTTATCTAGTTGTCCTCATTATTTTAAATAAATTCTGTTGATAATTGATAATAATTTGTCTCTGTTGTGATGCATTTAATATACAGTATAATATAATCTACAGGTTATGGGATTATATGTTCGTTAATTCAGAATTACATGGTATATTGTGGTGTAATTCACTTTAATATAAAAAGGAAGAGACTTTATAAATCTCCAGTTTTTTACCTCTGGTAATATAGTAAACAATACCATATGATGCTCATAAATGTTAACTCAACTATGAATGGACAGATTGGTCTCATTTAGTCAAACTGGTTTGAAAGCAGAGAAGGGCAAACATTGAAACCGATGGTACTGATTGGATTACAGGCCTCTGCCTCAGGTGAAGCTTTGTCTGTCCACTTTTAAACCCGCTGTATCATATAAAGAAACAAACACATGCCTCAATAGAAAATATCCATATTTAGTTTGACTGAAGAATATATGCATTGCAAATGCATGGCCTTGCAATGACGGCAAGATTGAGAGTCCTGCCTTTTATTGACAAATATGACTGGCATGCTCTGTCATTGTGTGTTTAGTGAGCAAGTCAGGCAATCTATCTGGACGCTGTGTTAGTAATCTATTACTGCATGGAATATTACACACCCTTTAGCAAATGCCATGAAATGTATTTGTTTTTAAATTGAATAATCTCTCAACAGTGCATGAGAACTGTTGATGGAGTGGCATTGATTGAAGCACAGATCGGGAAACTAGGAGCAGTGGATAATTTACAGTATGTGTGGATTATTTTAGACATTCAACTGAAGCGAATTAACTCAGAAAATACAGCTCAGTACAATATTTGACTGAAATGTCAAATATTGTCAAATATCCAACAACCAATAGATAAGCAGAAGCCGGTTATGATTTTTATTTGCATTAAACCAATCTTAAAACCCCAATTATCCTCATCACCCATGTGGCTGGGCTAAGATAAAATGTACTCTGACCAAGCCAAATTCCCTCTCGCCCCTCGACAATGGTTTGTTTCACTTTTTAGCAGGCAGGGATTTTTCCCCTTTGCTAATCTCTTTTAACATTTTGGGACCAGGCTGATGATAAAGCTAAATTGGCCGAGAGGTCGTTAATAGTTTATAGGGTCGAGTTGATGAGAACACTAAATAAATCTGTCGGTGTCCACTAGTGTCCTGGTGGGCAATAAAGATTATTATTATCATTTTCATTATGCAAGATTATTGTTTTGCAGGTTGGGGTTTATGGGGTGGGGGTAGGGTAAAACATCATGCCATTTTTATGCAATCCTTTAACATTGTCCATCACATATCCTCTCTTTTAAACTAGGGATCTCGTTCAGAAAAGAAAGGCTTGGGCTTCATTCCCAGGGCTTTAATAGATGTTATCTGTCGCTAAATCCGTACCAAGACAGGAGAAAGGGCTTTTTAGTATTTGGAAAAATTGCTTTTTTATGATACAAACCCTGCATCTTTTGCAACACAATCTAAACCTTATGGAGCTAGTCTCACTAAATGCTTTTAAAGTATTGTTATCTGATTTTGAGAATGGCTGTAGATATATTCATCTCACACCGGTTTAATCCCTGTTGCTGATCAATTGTGACAAATATTATATTAATTTTAAATTGTTATGTTTTTATGTTTGTTACTGTGTTGGTTGGTTGAATTCATTTCTTGGCCAGGACACTTTTTTAAAGAGCTATTTAATCTTAACATGGCACCCTGGTTACATTACTACTACTGCTACTATTACTACTATTACTACTACCAATAATAATAATAACAATTTAAATAAAACAAACTAAACTGAATGGTACCTTTGTAGTATATGAACCAGAACATACACTGCAGAATGGAAGAAGATGAAGCCACAATCTGAACAATTTTTATAAACAATATATGATTTCAGGTTCAGTTGATTAAACATACATCGATTAGTAGAGAAACACAGCAACACACAATATGGATGGATTGAGATAAATTAAGTTAAACCTAATTCTGCTGTGTAACAGCAAGGTCATAAACCATGTGACCCTGTGACCATGGCAACATACTGTTTATTATTAGATGGTGGTGTTGGACTCATTTAACCCAGAACAGCTTTTAATACAAACTAACAAAGCTGGCCCTTGATTAAGCTGTGGCACGCTCACTTGTTACCCATGATCGTCATGGGAACAACGTGGGGGCATCACTGGATGTCATGGCGACGCTGATACTGTACATACAAAATAAATAACTGCTAATGAAGAAAAGGGTTGCTCGATGTGTGCATGTGTGTGTACTGTACACACGCGTGTGTATTGCATCCTCTCATTTGGTGTTGGCCATATATGAACCTTGTTGCTGGACCAAACTCACCTTTGTGTTCTCCCACCACGTCTAAATTAATTGGTTCAAGATTAGAGATTAAATTGTTACATTTCAAATGTGTGTACATTTCAAATGTATGTTAATTTACCGATATAAAACCATCAAGGCGGAGTGGCATGAGAACATGCTACCAGAAGGAGACAACTGTTGTAGATTAATATATATTGTTTAGATATGTTCAAAGTGTGTGCATGTGTGTGTGTGCGTGTGCGTATGTGTGTGAACACATCCTCCCTCGGTTCTTCAATATTACCTCTGTGGATAACAAGTGAATAGCTACCTCTAACTCATTTTAGTTATCTCTAATTAAACAATACCCAGCAGCCACCAGCGTCTCTACTAGACCCTCTCCCTTTAGTGTGTTGCACCGGCCTAACTCTAGCAATGTTTGTGTTGTTAAAGGGCCACACACACGCACGAACACACACAAAAGCACACACACACACACACACACAGACACACACTATAAGTGTGAGAGGGCTTTTCCACTCAGTGCTGTTGTTTTGGATTCAAACTCCAAAAGGCCATCACAGTTTTTTGAATAAAGTGAGGAGCTTCCTTTTAAGAATGGGGATCCTATGTTACTATCTCCCACCCACTCCTCCTGGAACGTCTGGCTGTTAATGTTTTTGCAGGGGTTTCCTGATACTCTTCCTATTTTACAGGGCTCTGACAATGTGCAACTGAAATCCTACAGATCTATATGTGATTCAGTTTCACTGGGTGTCCCTCAAGGCTCGGTGCTGGGTCCTCTGGATACAATTGATTGTATCTATACTATCGTAGGGCACAGACATGCAACGCTACAATGTTGACTTTCACTGCTATGCGGACAACACCCAGCTCTACATTTCAACCAAACCTACCTTATCACTCCCCCTCCCCCATCTCCCTTAACTGCCTTTACGACATAAAACAACCTAAAACTAAACAACAAGACAGAGGTTCTGCTCATTGGCTCCAAATCCACTCTCCCCATACAAGAAAACTCCAGCCTGATTGTTACCGGTCTACCCATTCCACTGTCAACAACTGCAAAAACTGCATTTGATAACATCTTTTCATTTGAATCGCACGTCAAACCATCACCTGGGCATCCTTCTTCCACCTCCAAATATATCTAGACTCCGTCCTTCACTCTCATACTCAAGCACTGAAACCCTCATCCATGCCTTTGTCACTTCCCGCCTGGATTACTGCAACTCTCTTCTCTTTGGCATCCCAACCAATCTCATCAATCGACTCCAACTAGTACAGAACTCTGCTGCCAGGATCCCCAGGAACACAAGGACAACAAATCACATCAGTCCAATTAATTAAATTTCATTGACTTCCGGTACAATACCGTATTAAGACTCTACACACAAGGCCCTTCACAATCTGGCTCCTTCCTACCTCTCTGACCTTATACTGGCATACACTCCCTCGCAATCTTTCCGCTCCTCCTCTACAGGTCTTCTCGCCACCCAACCCCCCCATTCCACCTCTCCACCATGGGGTCTCGGGCCTTCAGCTGCTCTGCCCCCAGACTCTGGAACGCCCTTCCCCTGCAGATACGTCATGCTACTATGGTCAACTCATTCGCTTAGCTCCTCAAAACCCATCTTGTCAAAGCTGCCTATATTTAACATTTAACATATTTTCCAAATATTTACATTTTTTTTAACCTTTATTTAATTGTTTATAAACTGTGTACCTGCCTTAGTGAAATGTTTTACTAAATTGTATGTTTGTATGTGTATATGTATCTACAGTATGTCTAATATATCTATGTATGTATGTGGATATACAGTATATCTTAATCAGATGTTTTATCTCTTTATATTTGCTTATATTTAATATAAGATGTCCTTGAGGGTAATGGAAGGCATCTAGAAATGAAATTTATTATTATTATTACTACATATTTTGTAATTATAATGGTGAACTGATACAGTAACCATGCGAGATAGAATAACACATGCATAGTGTTATGATATTCTTATTCTCATGTTGAAACAATAATAATAACAACACCAATAGGCATAAGACTTAAGCCTGCCTGAGCTTTTCATTAGTGTCTGACTGAACTGAAAACAGCAGAAATGGAAAATTACATTTTTTTTATCTTTGTTTGTATAGACTCCAGGCGCACAGTGCCTGTAGAGGCACATATACTTTAGCCCTTTAATAAGTTCCTCAAATAAACCAGCATGCCTCAATATATAACCCTGTGAGTGTGCACACTGACTGACACCGACACACACATTACATATGTTCAGTATATTGAACACACCAAGCGGTGCAGCATTATAAGTGATATCACACCCTGGTTTAAACCCAGACAGGTAATGGTATAGCAACACGAGACTGTTTGCAGTTCTGCTGCTCTGTAAGATGAGCCCTAAAACCTGCCGGCCTCTTCATCATGGCTGAGCCGCCTATCGATTGCCTGAGAGGAAAGGGACTTTTTATCTGGGTGATCAATGCAGGCCATCACATCCTTTGGGATGCTCTTTCCAGTAGACAGTCGTGCACACTACTGCTTTCTGTATGCGCATATGTTTAATATATTGGCTATTAAAGTGTGTGCTCAGAGATGAAGATGAATGCACATGCAGTGTGTAGTTGCAACACGTGCATGTGTGTGAGCCAAAATATAAAGAACCAAGACAACATTTGATCAAAATAGATTGGATCTAACTGTAATGTGAATACGTTCCATGTGCTTAAATCCACACTGTATATCTGTGGCTTTGTGTTGAGATGAGCAAAGATAAGTTGTGAAGGTTTTATGGTTCCAAGTGGGTTTTAGTGGTTAATACTGGTATTGAGGTAAGTGAGTGTGACATAATCTATATTGCCAAGAGCCCTGACATTATATTCAACCAAATGTTGGGTTAAAGGTCAGATAGAGTGCATCTGACATTTAGGGTGTATTCACATGTGATATTTGAGAACATGACCTGAAATTATATGAATTTACAGTAATGCTTGAACCCTTCATAATTCAAGTTATCTTTAATCTAATTTTGACAAACATACATAAATCAGGAGAAATCCTATTTTACAACCTTAAAACACTCAGTGTGTATGTACAGTATGCTACGTCTCGCAATCTCTCTTAACATATGTAGTCCATTTTGGGAAATAGTGCCAATGGTTTAGCAGTGATGCTTGTGGAGCCAAATGACAAACATATGATTTAACATAACTACTGGTGAATGTGACCATGTGCTAGAATAAAACAATACAACACATTTTAGTGGCATCTGTTGTAGTGATGGGCAATTGTGTTGTTCAGCTGTATTACCTCTAAATGTTAGAACATCCAGTTTTTGAAAATTAAATATTTATATTTAGGGAGATGAGCAATATAAAACAGGATCTTATTTGTGTTCTATTGGCTACTGTATGTTATTATGCTTTTAGTGGGTTTTTTCTGACCAATTTGTTTGACTTTGCTAAAAACCCATCGGTTGTCAGTGGCTGTGAACTCAAGACAAGTAGTCAAACCACTGGGCTCAGAAGTGGAAATGCCTATACAGTAGGATAATTACAGGTTGATACGCAGCAACCAGTTCTGTCCAGTACTGTACGGTCAGTCATACTAAATATACCGCTGCTGAATGGCTACATGTTTAAAATATCAGGTTATGGTGGAATGGTTAGGTGGAATCAGCAATTTCAAGCTAATTCCAAGCTAATACACCTTTTGTCAAATACAGCGAGTTGCCCATTCAGCACGCTGAAAATATATTTAATGTTCCTATAGCCCTGGCTATGTAAATGGGAACACAAACACAACACTGTTCCAGCCTTGGCATTGTGTGTCCAAATTAGGGGGTGGAGCTTCTGACGGAGCACCCTATAGCATTGAAGGAAAAGGTGTTATTGTTTTGATGATTTCAAATATTAACAATATTTCTCCAGCGTTGCTTACTCAACTATTAAAATGTATGTTCACTGGCCAGAGGGGCAGATCTGAAGACATACACGTTTGCATGTGGAGTTTGTGAGCGAAAACAGACAACGGAAGTTTGAAATTGTCAACAGTCAGATGGTTCGTGGATAGGTAAACCTATGGCAAAATAGTTTTCGAAGTGTTTGGTGGGCAGTTTGAATATATATACTGTATATATACTGTATATACAGATATATAACTTCATTTTTTGGTAATCAGTAGTCAATAAATTCACAGATTTAAATAAAATGTATTGTGTACTTTCAGTATTTAAGATAACTTCCAGGAACTATTTTGAGGCTCCACGATCTGCCATTGCTGTGAAAAAAACAGTCCATTGGAGTGAACGGAGATGGCGTAACTCTGTTCTTTCCATGACTCTGGACAGAACAAAGAGAATATTTGATCAAAAGGACTGCATAAAAGTTTAACCTGAATACATTCATTACATGTGCTTCAATATAGGCTGAATATTTGGGGCTTTGTGTTATATGAGTAGATAAGATAAGACATTAGATTTACAAATGAATCCTGTAGTACCATAGTGCTTATGTCAGTGGTCCATTAGATGGTTGTGAATCAGTTCCTGGAACAGTCACCATACTAGGATTTGACTCACTGTACATCCTGGAACAGTCACCATACAAGGATTTGACTCACTGCTCTTCCCAGGCAAATGGATGAATAGCTTTCTCCCTCTGTGTGGCTTGATTTGGCCTTACAGCCTGTCGGGGGGAAGGGTTGCAGAAGACACACAAGCACGTGAGACTCATTACATTAGATTGTCATTAAAAAGACTAATCACTAATTGCAACAGTGTTTGTTTGTGTGTGTGTGTGTGTGTGTGTGTGTGTGTGGGGTGGGGGGGGTGGGGGGGATATATGTCGTGTATACTT
Source organism: Forbesichthys papilliferus (assembly GCA_025399855.1). Taxonomy (NCBI): domain Eukaryota; kingdom Metazoa; phylum Chordata; class Actinopteri; order Percopsiformes; family Amblyopsidae; genus Forbesichthys; species Forbesichthys papilliferus. The sequence continues at coordinate 9,525 of JAODOY010001027.1, forward strand.
AGTAGCGCTACATGACACCATACAGGATGAGCTACTCATATCAAACTTAGATTCGGTGACTCATAAGGTTTATCGGACTGTTGCCGTGACAACATAGTCTGGTGAGAATCTGACTTCAAGATAGCTGTTGTTATTGTTAGCGTGTAGCCTGAAATACGATATGTCTCTTCCACAAACCAGTTAGCTGCAGTTCAGGAGTTTTGAGATCAAACTGTATTAACATGAAGATGTGAAAATCAATGCAAGCAGTGAAATGGCCCAGTGCCAAAGTGGCTGTAAATGGCTTTGTACACGTTTAATTAGGCCAATGGAATTAGTCGTAAAGACCCAGAATTCATCTGAATGCTGCAAAGAATTGTGGCTTACATTGTGCTGAATGATACTTAGTTATTTCTCCCAGAGGCCATTTCAAGTTTTCCATATATAGTACAGAGCCCAGGTTCAGATTCATTTCATGTGTTACTGTATTGTAGCAAAAAAGTATTACTGAATTGCTGTAAAAAGGCTACTGAATTCATTATAATTTTCTATACCTGCTTGATAATAAACTGTGCAATTGCCTTGCATTTAGAGTTGAACATTTGTATAACAATTGTAATAGATTTTATCCAAACAGAAATAATATTACATTGAAATGCTGTGTATCTTCATTAGCGTATATTGTGCCCAACATTTTAACAAACTTAATTCTTAATTATCACTAGATGTACACTTCATCTCACTGCACATCTTGTACATGCAATCTGTATGTCTGTGTAGGTGTGTACGGAACCTGAAATAGCATCATCATGCGAGTCTGTGCAGATACACACACACACACACACCCATAGGCGACAGGTTGATTGTTTCACAGTCTCTGCAATATGAGATGTCAATTAACAGATTAATGAGCTCTGAATGGCCTAGAGGCATGATCATGTCATAGAGTTAAAACTACTATCAGAGAAGAGAGTACGATATGTTTATTTGATGTCTGATTTTCATTCTGTAAATCACATTACGTAAATATATCTGTAAATATCATAGGTGATTGGTGCATGTCAACATACTGTATGTCTGCGCATATGTCAAGGGCAAACATGTGGACATTACAGTAATCATAGAAGCTTCTTACAAATTAAAGTGGGAATCAATGTTTTTTTAGACAAATTATTGTTTGCTTGTTTCTGAATATGCGTGCCTTATTTTGCCTTCGCCTCACAGTGAAATCGATTAATTTAACTCAGTAGCAATTAATCAATAAAAAGCCTAAGAAAATAAACAGATGCATTGTTGTATGTTGTCTTTCCTCTGAGCACCACAAGGGAAGCAAAAGGAAAAAACAATAACAATACACTTAATTATCACTTTAAACTGATTGCCAAGCAAAACATTTACCATACGCTATGTTCTGTTATGTGCTAAAAAACAAAGTATGTTGAGTCAAAAAGCAGACTTATTGTACATGTGTGGCATAATTGTGTACCCATTTAAGTGTAAAATACATAGTCCTAATACGTTTCCTTCTGTAACTCTGCAGTATCTGCTCCCTTTTGCAATTGTAGATTTATTAAATTGCAGTAAATACTATACTGTACATGTATGAACTGGTTCCAGTATCAGTGATGCAATAGACCAGAAGAAAACATGCCCGCTCCTGTAGCATTCTGTTGTCTCCATTTTCCCACGATGGTTGAGACAGGCCAACAGACAGGTATTGTAGACCAACAAACAGGCCAGAGTGGCATCTGAACATTGGCCTTCAGAAAACATTGTTGGCTTTCACTGTACGTAAACACAGTTATATTTGTGTGCTGAGCCACTGTTGACTTTCAAAGTAGGCCTATTGGCATAATAACACAGTTTGGTTGTGACTGTATTATATGGATTTGTTCTTAATGTTTATTCCTTACTACTGTATATATTTCAAATGTTATTCCTTCTTATCCAGTCCACTAGCTATATTCTTCTTACACCATAGCAAGCTAAACAACCATGCCTGCAGCAACTTGTCAGAGTATGTTGAGGCGGTGTCAGGAATATAAAAATAATGTGGATGTTTGTACATTTAATGTCTTGATGAAACCCTAGAATAAACAAAGCATGTTGGGTGTTATTAAGCCCTGTCTGGTTGTCAATGACGTTATTGTCAGGGTGGATTTGTCTGGATCTCGCCGTGTGAGAACACTGTGTTCACCTGAGTAGATGTACTAGCCCTGCCCACGGATCACGTGTTTGACTCCAGAATCCATTGTCAGTATGCTATTATTAAGATAGCCATTCAACTTCATCAGGATACGGTGTGACATGGTATTGCTCCTTTGTCACTGAAGTAGTTATGAGGCACTTTAGGCTACAGATAAAATAGAGTAGTTATGTGACTATGCTACATAATGTATATTAAACACATAATTATACACCTATTCACTAGCAATTGTGATAACCCTATTAACTATTACTAACACTGCATATGGTTTATGTACAGTATTGTGTAGCTGTATCTTAAGTGATTAATTCTGAAGCATCTTATATTATTTCATACATTTACATATATGAAATACATGTGTGTACTTTCGTGCGTGTGTACAGTATGTGGGTTTGTGCATGCTTGTGTGTGTGCATGTGTGTGTGCATGTGTGTGTGTATGGACCCATAGAGTTTTCTTCCTGCAGCATTGGTGTATAAAAATGAAAAATGTTATTTCCAGAAAATTCCTTTGTTAGGGAAAACAAGACATGATGAGATGCTCAGACATCAGACGTGTTTGTGTGTGTGTGTGTGTGTGTGTGTGTCTGACATGTTCATGTTTGCTTTTGTCTGATTACATGTATGTATGTTAATTTGTTGTGCCCATTCATTTGCGTCAGTCTGCACGCATGTGTCTTTATTTTGTGTGTGTGTGTGTGTGTGTGTTTCTATAAATCAGTTCTTGCAGGCCTAAAAGGTGTGTCCCCCATAGTGTGATGTCATCATAAATCATTCCTGACCTGGCATGTCTCAGCTTTGACACTTCTCAGAATAAGGGAGTTTTCTCAGTTAACTTTAGCCCTAGTGAGCTTATCGCACCAATGACATGAACTGGTTGTGGTAGGCATGTATGGGTGTTTGTGTAAGACACACAGTTATTCATAAGCTATGATAACAGCTCTATATCATTCAGTTGAACTGGGATTCTGTATACTTTTCAAACTTCAACAGTTTGGACTTTTTGAAAGACAAATAAGCTTCTCTCAAAATTGTGATTTGTGCCATGTGACGTGTGTATCTGCTGTATCTAATCACTGTCAGAACTAGTTATTCTCTATTTCTAAAGAAGGGAAATATAGACACAATTAAAATCTATGCTATTATAAAATATAACTGTGTGCTTTCCATATTTGATGTATTTGTGGCAGGCCACAAATTGAAGATGCACAAACTTTTTCATAAGCACAATGTTAGTGTAATTCACTGATTTGTTGAACAAAATTCTTGATATGCCTTGAACAATACAATTTTTCTCATTCACTTTGGTACATTTCTCAGGTCAGAATTGACATTCTCAAAACTACGTGTTCAACCTCCATATCATCAAGTTACATGTGCGCCTCATAATGGACATTTCTCATCACGTTGGAACAAATTGCAGATGCTTTTGCACATTCATGCAAATGGTTATGTACAATTGTCTGCTGTTTCTTACATTATCA
>JAODOY010001028.1:0-13189 GCA_025399855.1 Forbesichthys papilliferus
CTCTCTCTCTCTCTCTCTCTCTCTCTCTCTCTCTCTCTCTCTCTCTCTCTCTCTCTCTCTCTCTCTCTCTGTCTGTAGTTCAGGGGCTGGAGACAGGGTATGGTCGCCTGTGTTTAGTGAAGATGGAAAGACAAGTCCCTACCTGGATTCTGATTCGCAGGTAACACCGGTTCAGGACATTTAGTAATAGTCCACAACCTTTTTTCAGAATCATTACATGTCTGTTATTCTTGGTTTCTGTATTTCTATTGCCATTCCACCCACAAACACCTAATGAACGTGTTTCTGCAAGTTTGGTCTTTAGTAGAATAGGTGTGTTACCACTTTTCATGAGCAGGAAGTGTTTGTTTCTCATAAACATAAGAGTGAAATGTAACAAGAATATTGTGACGGAGGACACGTGACAGATGGCCATTTAGCATGCATTGTCTTCTGCTAGTTGTGGCTTCAGGTCTGAGCTCCTTGTGCCTTTGGCTCGGATGCCTCTGGGAGCCGTACAAGTCGCGTCGGGATTACATTTGTCCTCCTATCAATGGATGTCTGATAGCATAAACCACTGACAAGCCCCTTTGCATGAGTCCTCGGGAGACCCTGTTTACCCATCTTTTGACTTGGACCTTGTTTTGATTAGCATCAGGAAATACCAAAAGTGAGTGAAGGGAACCATCAGCTACATCTGCTATACTATATAAACAAAGTGTATGTGTGTGTGTAGGGGGGAGGTAATAGGAGATTGGGTGATGTTCCTCTCTCATGCTATACACCTCACTAGGTCTCTCCTTCACCCCCACCACCTGGTACATGGTTTTATATCTCTCTAAAAGCTTAATTCAGTCCGGTGTCTCTTTTAAATAACTTAAGCGGACAGCTGGAAGCGAGGCAGTGCCACAGTGGGCAACTTTTTACGCTCTGGTGAATTCCTCTTCATGTGAAAAGGGAACTGTTTGTTTCCTGGGGATACATAAAAGGCTTCGTCTCTTTTTTCTCCCTCCTGCTCAGGGGTGCATTTCCCAAAAGCATTGTTGCTAACTACATTAGTAACCTACATGTTTGGAACTACACAGTTACCCAAAACCATAGTTCCAACCAAACATAACACTGTTGTTAAATTGTCTCGTTACTACGGCTCTGGAGGTGTCGTTAGAAGCATAGTTTGTGGTGACTACGTCATAAACGGCAGAAGATGCAGTCAAATAGGCTGATTAGATAGGCATGTATATCTAAAGTTGCTGTAGGAAAACAGTAGACCTAAGTGTTTTGAAAATCTAACAACGTTGTAAAAGTAGGCCTACTTTTAAAAAAAAGTTTAAAGTAGACTGTAGTTGAACATGTAGCCTATGCATACAGTTTAGTTCTGTTACAGGATCAAAACAGATCAAATATGAAAAATCATAATTCGCATACAAAATATGTCTGTTATTCTAATCTTAATCAAGTAGGTCTTTTGTTGCCATTTTATTAAAAGAACAACTCATCGCTAGTGTTTTGAACCTGGATTATTGAGAGACTATTGATCACGATCACGCACGTATCCAATTTTGCCACTGCCAGATGAAAACAGCCAGATGAAAACATATCTGATCTGTAAAGAACATAATATAACATTCACACAAATACAATTAATCACTGGAAACTGTGCGGCACTGATCAATGTAATTTTTAACCCCAAACATATGTATTGTAACGCCAGTATTTGGGAATGAGCTACAGTACCAAGCAGGAAGTGTCAAATGGAAGTGCTGAGATGTTTCCTTTTACCAAGGGAACCTGGGACATAATCATAAAGCCAAATGAGGATACATTTTATTTTTGGGTATTACATCATTGTTGCATCATTGTTTTAAGTACCTTTGCGGTTGTTTTGGGGAAATTCAGAAATGAGGTGTACATACTCTGAAAAATAAGAATGTATGAGTCATAAAAGCAAAATTATGTATGAGACATATTGTCCCCAGTGAACGTTTCAGAGGATTAGCAATGCATTTTAAAAGTATAAATGTAATTTAGACATGTAGGCATTGTTGAAAGTTCCAACTAGTATAAAAAGCTCATATCATAAGCCACTGACATTTCAGATGTTCGCTTCTCAAAACTGCACTATAGCAGTTTTTTAAATAGATAACACCATGTGTTAAAGTTGAATTTTGTGTGAATATTAGAATGCCATTCGTGGATTAATCCAATCTTTTAAGTGCTAGCTATTGTGGCCAAGCACTTTGGCCTTGTGGAAAGAATGAGTTAGAATGCGGAAGTTGGAAGGTCTGGAACACAACTCACAATGGTTCCATTCCCAAGACTCCCAGCCTTGGCAAATAGAATGGCAGCCAGCAGAAAGCACATGTCCCTCCCTGCTAACATTAACAGGAGCTGACAGATAGAGTCCTTGCATGACTTAGAGTGTAATTCTTTCACTGCATTTGGAGTGGGATTTTACATCAGAAATAATGTGCCTGATGCAGGAACGGCTTTATGAATGGAACAGTGTGCTGGCTTTTAGATATCTGTCAGGACAAATCATCTGCCTTATGAAAACAAAGGATTTAGGTTTAGAGTTCAGGCACTGTAAACATAATGCCTGTAAACTGTTAACATAAAAGCATTTGCTGACAATAACGTTACAGGACTAATTATGCATGCTGTATATAGCAACTATACATTTGGTTACGTGTTTAAATTGTGGGAGAAAAATACAGCACCATAACTGACAGTAAAACATTTTAGCCACAGATCTGAGCAGACACCATAAAGACACAGTCCGTCCGTCTGTTTCAGACAAACATGTTTCCACTGCAGCGATGCGTGCAAATGCCAGTAAACTCACGTTTAATGAGAGGAGGAGACGACAAAAAGTGTCAGTTAAACAAAGAAGAAACTTCAAATAACAGAGCAGGAGATGATTCAGTGGCAACACATGTAAACACATTATTTTGTGTTGTACATGTTCTGTTATAACATTCCTTGGCATGTTTTTAATCTATTGTGTTTAAATACTTGAAATTATGATACTTTACATTTTATTTTGCATACCTGCAGAAGCACACACCCAAAACTAATGAAGCTATAAGGCAAATTTAAAACACAACACATGCTACATTGTTGACCTGACTGTAGGCTCTAGATCTGTGTAGTCGCAGTTTCACAATACGGCCCGCTAAGCCAAATGCACCGGTTGTACGCTAGTCGTACATCCCACTGTTATGCACGCCGAATTCCTGTTTGTCCTCATTACAATGAGGTGGCCATTAGAGTACTTTCATAACCTCTCTGCTGACAAAGTAGGTTTTACTGGATTCTTTATTACTGTATTAGTACTGTAGGTTATTCACCAAGGTTTCATTAGGCTATCTGCTCCAGGGGAATTTTAATAGCTCAACATTAATTTGCACACATTACATTTTAAACCGCGAGCTTGTGACCTGATGTTCTTTGGTTGTTTGTGTTCCCTAGACAGGCATTAATCCCACGAAAGGGTTATATTTGAATCTCTCCTAATAGGATCCTCCCTGTCTTGCTGGCTGGCTAGCTGTCAACATGTAGGGGAGTACACACGGGTCACTGAAATCACTTTGTACCGGGGTGGACACACCATCCATCCATCCGTACACCCATTAACCACTGGTTTTGATATGCGCTCCTTCATGCGCAAGCTAAGGGTCTCTTCATTTAAAATTCCTCCTGAATTCCATCACATCTTCTCGTTCACATTATTCAAAGTTCAGATGTAATGGGAAGGCCTTTTTTAGGGACAGACATGCTTGGTCAGCTTACTTAATTTTTATAAACACAACAAACAATACTGTGTATTCATGCGCTATCTACTGTAGACATTACATTACATATTACACACCTCTGTAGAGTCATCTACATTTGGTCTTAAACCATCCTACAGTCACGGGACTATTTCCCTGTCTTCTCTGTACCCATATGCCTCCTCCTCCTCCTCTACAGACTATCTGTTCTCTGTACCCATATGCCTCCTCCTCCTCTTCAGACTAACTGTGCTTCCCCCACCCCCAGTCCAGGCCAGACCGAGGGAGCTACGGTATAAAGGGCTACCTTGTGTTTGCTTAGTGGTGCAAAGCAACATGTGAAAAGCGTAATTTCTGAACGTTCAGGGGGGAATTATCAGGCAAATGTAGAACAGGGATGCGTGTGTGTGTGCTGAGGAAGACAAGCTAAGGCCTAAGAGGGCACGTTGGAACCTCAGGTGTCTGACAGGCTCTCAGACCGTGTGCCCCCCCCCCCCCCCTTCTCGATGGCACAGGAAGCAGTGTCAATGCACTGACCTGGAGTCAGTTGAAGAAACGTGTAATCCGTCCGTGGTTAAAGGCAGACATGTGAGTTTACTTCACATGTCCGCCTCTCCTGTCTCTCAGACCTCCCTTATCCCAAAACCCTAATCTGTGGTTGTGGGCTAAGGTACCACTTTACAAAGTCACTGCCCTCCCCGATCCTCACTCTTCATTCATCAAGCCAGATTTTCATCAAATTTGACGAATAGCGGAACAACCGCAACCCCCGCCCCCCTCCCGCTAAACAAACACAGGAACGTGGCTTGCTATTTACAGTGGGCATACGAATGTATAATGCGGAGCAGCGCTAATGCACCAAACGTTGTTTGGTTGCTACTCTCCCCAAGAATAGCAAGAATGAAACCTTGTGTTCTTTTCCTCCTTGCTGTCCATCTTCCTGCCTGTCTTCTATACAGGAACACACATGCTTCTCAGCATTGCTAGCCACGCTTCACTTCCATAATAAACCAGCTCAGTGAAATGTGACGGCGATCCAAATTTATGAGCAGGCACGGCTGGTTCTTGTAAATACTTTGCGTTTTAAATTCCCACTGTTAAAAATTATTTTTATGTCTCTCGCCCTGTCAAAGTTTATCTTTCTCGGTGTCAGGCTCAGAATGTAAAGTCCAAGAGAAAATGAAAGCCTAGCCAAGCAATGCTTTGGGGAGGCTGAAAGATTAGGAAACTCATCAGCAGCAATCACCAACAGAGTTTTTCAACCATCTTACTGCGGTGGTTGTGAGAGTTTGAGACTAATAATTTCCCCATGTGAAACAGGATTTTTATGTATTTTTCAGTACATTATCGTAGCAAGATATAGTTACCTGGTCATTCCTTGGGCATTGCAACATTAGGTGGGTATTTCCTAAAGTAGCATATAATAAAATCTGACTGTACCCCTAAAGTACAGCCTCCATTATAGTATATGTATACACGTACATTCCAGAGGTGAAAAAGCAGAATCAATCTTTTTAATGAGACTTTGGTCAACCGATTTTCCCAATGGAAAGAAATCTAGTCGGCCTACCTTAAGAGCACTTACAAGTCCTGAATGTTACCGATCAGACATTTTTATATGTCTACACCAGATGTGCTGTCTTGTAAATCTTCCATTCAGTCACAGCAAATATATTTTTGGTACAGACGTGCAATTTCAGAGAATAGTGGTCTTTTTGAAAGCAAGACAAAGCAGCCAGTGGGGAGAACCAAAGCCATACCATTATTAGGTGCTTTCACACCGGATGAACTTTTTTACTAGTTCGTAGAACTGTTGGAGAAAGTATACCTCCTTTTTTTGTTTTTCTCTGCATCAGAGAAACATCTTAGTTCTTAGATTGCCGCTTTGAGGAACTTATTTAGCTCCTACTTCAGGGTAGGTACTTTCCCACCACAATAGGAACCACAATTGACGTAATTGTGCGTTGAATGGTCGAACACTTCCAGCAACCGACATTTTTACTACTGTAGCCTACCACTCTCCTTTGTCTCTGATGTTGTATCCTTGGTTATGACCAGTTTTGCCAATTGCCGAAGGTGTTTTGCTCTTTCCACTGCACGTCTCCATTAAAGCTGTGTCAACATAAACCCCACTACACGCAAGCACATAACAAACGATAACAAAGTCTTCCGTGATTGTTGTAGTAGGCTGTCAGATACCAACAGTCGCCTTACGTCAAACGGACTAAAAAACTTTGGCATTGTGTAGTTCACACATGTGGGTAACCCCTAGAACTGAGATCGTAGAACTGTTGCAAAAGCGCCTAATAAGTGTTGGTGCCTATAGGTACAGTTCATATTATCATTGGTCAGAGTGTGAATGTATTTATTTTTTTGTATTAAGAACAGTATTACTACAGTACACAGTTAAATTCCATATTCATTTTCAGCTGTTACCTTTTCAACTTGGAGAGTCATGTTGAGTTTAATAGATATGACATTTTATTTCAGCTGTACTTAAGTTAAGGGTTGACAATGTAATACTGTATGTGAGGTGAATCCATAATAGGTGTCTTGTTGTGTTTTTCTACACACACAATGTCTCTGCAACGTAAAAGAATTACCAATAATGTATAAATTACATGTCACATTTATTAATTCAGTAACATGGCTACATGAATCAGATCACTCATTTGTTGTGCCCCTTAACTGTTTTGAAATATGTTTTCACATAATCACGTTAGTATATGGTTTAGGGTCGGCTCATGTGAGGCCTTCTTTCCACATGTTTCGTTTTCAAGGGTTAAGAATCGCAACTGTCCTGAATTTACTGTCATGCCACTGCAGGCACACTGTAACACAATACACTCTCAGGGGTATTTCATGCTTGCTTTCTTTCTTTTCTGTGCCCAGACATGAATTATCAAGATTTCTGGTAATACAGTTACTTATAGCTATGTGCACAGAATGTACCATATAAATAAAGAAATGTATAAATTTGGTAAGGGTAAAGGGTGGACAAACAAATTACCAAAAGTAACATTTAATGTTGTACAATTTAAAATGAATTATATGATTCATGTTGAAGTAGCTAAAACTGCTAAGGCCAGATGTAGCTCTATAGGGTGTTGCCATTAGCTTTTGTGAGACAGTGGCGTCTTGTGGGTGATCTTACACTACAGACATGAGTCTGGAGTGTGCTAAAAAAACAGGTTAAAACGCCCTTTCATTTACTCAATCTCCTTCATTATTTTAAATGAAATGTTTTGATATGATCTGTGGATTGAAGTGAAGGTGCTGACTAAATGTGATGAACGACATCTAATTTCAATTGTTACTACATAGATTAAGAGGTGCCATTAATTTATTTTAAATGATCACTCATTTTAGAAGTCAAAGTTCTGAATGTTCAGTGAGGGAAGACATGTTCTTTCATTGCAGCTGGAATACAGCAACAACCCTTAAACCATAGGACTGAAATAAATTAACTCCATGATGCCCTTGAGCAAGACACAAAATCCCATGCAACTTGTGTTTCAGTGGTTGGTTTTCTCCTTGCACAGCAAACCCCTAGTGGGTACAAAGATAATTACCTCTGCAGTGATCAACGATAAATAACATTATTATTAACATAGGCTAGGCAGGGTTTCTATGTCGGCCCTTTTGTGGAAACTAAGCATAGAGTGAGGTTTGATGTAGAGAAATTGCAAATATCTTGACTAACATGGAATTGGCTCTGGAGCTCAAAGTGCTATAAAAACCGGTCCCTGTGTTGTTTAATAATTATTGCCAGGCTGGATAGGTTTCCTGGGAACCTTGTGTTCAGATCAGTTCAGACGCAGGGCTTCTCAAGCTTGGATACATTATAACCACAGTCTGTTGAGTTTAATCTCAATGTTTTGCATTGTTTTATTGTCAATCTTATTTATTTACATTGTTAACAGTACTGTTAGTGTAACTGGGGAGATATACGAGTGACATCTATGATTAGATTTAGAATTGTGTCCAGTGAATCACTTGTTTAAACGATTTTACCTGTTTCTGCTTGAGACCCCCGTGGAAAGTGCGCAGTAGTGGAGGTCCCTGAAGCTGGACACGAGCAGCTTGACTCGTTAAGGACTGTGAAAGCATAGGGTGTCATGTTTCTTTCTTCACAGTCATCTGTCTCTGCTGCAGGAGGCAGGGAGAGCCCTCGGAGACCCCTTGACTCCTTTGTGTGGAGTTCACAGGGTCTGTTGGCACTCAGGTGGTCCCCACATGTGTGAAAGGTGTCGATAGGATAGATGTGCCTTTATATTCAGCCTGTCTGTTTGCATTGGTGTATTTAGTGCCTTCTGTGTCCTGTGATTATTGTGTACAGTACACTGTGTGGGTGTGTGTGTGTGTGTGTGTGTGTGGTCTGGGACATCTGTCGAGTTCTAGGATAGATCTGCACCTCCTGTGGCTAAGGCCATTTATACTGGCCCAGAACACACACACACAGCCACACGCGCACACACAGTAACAACAGTGTATTCTCTAAGGAACGCCGTGGGTCTCCATTCATGACCTGGCCTGTTGCCTAACATGTAAACAAGTCCAAATGTTCAGAGTGCAGAGCTATGATAATGGTCACCATGGTCACCGTCCGCACACTGATAGCTCTGAAACATTATCAGAGGTGGTGACATCACCACTAGGCTCGATGTGCAGCTCTCTGTATCTGCGTGGTTCAGCTATACTATCTGCCAAGCATGTGCTGATAGGTCTGTGTTGCTGGTGCAACAACACTGTAAGGCTCCATTACGCCACTGTGCAGGCTACTGAACAGCATCAAGCATCAAGCATCAACACAGTCAAGTATGCAGATGGAAGATATGTCCTGCTGTGACACTGAAGGCCTTTTGAACACATTAACATTATACAAGTCAGATGCAGTCAGTCCGAAGCACGCTACACTCGGTACAAGTAGGCTGCTAGTTACAGTAACAGGTGAGCATCTTGCTTACAGTAATGTTAGCCCATTTAGCGAGGCACAAATAGGGTGCAGCATGTACTAATAGTGTACAGCAGCGGACCCTATTAACCCTCTTCCTCTCAATGAGATCACATGACACGGGCTTATGGGGTTCAGAAAGATTTTAAAATGCCATTTAGTGTTGTATCACCGTTTAATGCCTAACAGTATGGTTACAGTATGGTGTCATGTAGGAGGGTAGAAGTGGCTCAGTTTGGTGAATTTAATCACTTTTATTAATCTACCACTTTTATTGACCTACTAAACTACTAAAAAAAAAACTACTACTACAAAAATAAAAAAACGATGTACATGTATATGTACATATATATATATACACCCTATTTACTATATATAGAGAGAAGCAGAAATATATTCAATATACCATTTCTGCAGTATTATAAGTTCTAATTAAAGATAACAAATTCAGTTATCACTCAATGTTTAGAAACCCTCCCTGTTCCCCCGCTAAAGAATTGTGGCTTTACAATTGGAATGCCATCCCCTGTCCACACCCAGAGAACATTATGCAACATTTCTAAACGAGGTTCTTACCCCATTTTCTCTTCCTCTTCCCGAAGACCAAAATGGTTCCGCTCTCGCTCCTCTTTCTTGGTTAGCCATGTTGCCAATTTGTCGCCATATCTCTCATCTTTACAGAATTTCCGCCCCATTACCAGCGGATACGGTGGTTCCAGTCGGAAGCCATCGTACGCTTCAGAGCCCCAGTCACCCCAGTCACCCCAGACCCCACAGCCCACCTATGTAAACAACGGCCACTCCAGAGCCAGCAGCGTCAACAATGGTGGGCACAACCACGCGTATGGCAACGGCACCGGCAGTGTGCAGTACAACAACCCTGCCCGCCTCTATGCCAGCAATGGCACCAATGGAGACAGAGATCTGCCAAGCAAGATGGGGGGCCTTAGCCTCAGCAACACACACACGTGAGTCTAGGGAAGGAGGTGGTGCGCACACACACACACACGCACGCACACATGCAGACACACTCACTCACTGCCACACACACACACAGGCTCACACACACACACACACACACACGTAGGCACTTAAGTGAGTGTACAGGGCATGACAGCTACTTCATGTGAACCCACACATTGTAAACACAGACCTCTACAGCAGGTTGTTTTGGACCTGAGGAGAACGTTTTAAGAGTCAAAGTAGCGACACACACACACACACACACACGCACACACAGCCACAGAGACATTTTTGAAAATGAACATTACTGTGTATGTGGTATAGTTTTTGTTTGTGGTAGAGTTTTGTTTGGAACTTGGGGGGTTTACTGAAAGGAATGGTTCTGTATTGAAATAGTTTTGAATTTTAAAATGAGTATTGGTCATTTATTCATTCGTTATTTTAATTAACAATAATAGTAGCAAACATCTGACTACAAAACAACTATGCTGTGTAAAGATCACATCACACTGTGTGTGTGTGTGTTGTAATTCGAGATACAGTACTCTGTGCTGTATGTTGCAATCCTACTCTGTTCTTCCAGAAGTGCAAGCATGTTGGCGCACGTGTGTTTGTGTTGGTTTGTTTTGGTCTAAGACGCTAGTGCGCTTAGTGTGACATCTAGTGGCAAAACGTAATTTAGAGCCACTTTAAGATTGCAGGAGCAAGACTAACACGCATAAACAGTTTTATCTCAAATTAAACATCCTTGCTTTTATCTTGTCTTGTCTGCCCTCCTACATTCTTGTCTTGGTCAGTTAATATCACATCTGCTGCTGGTAAAACATACAGCAGCCAAACATTTACAGATGTCTTTAAACCAGTATGAGTCAGTTACTTTCTGAAAAAACATAGATTATTGTTATTTATTGTTTCAAAATAAAGGCGCAAGCAGGGCTTTTCTATCATCCATCACCGATGTAATATGACATTAATAGGGTTGTTTTGATTTAACAGTTTTCTCTATTTTCTCCCTTAGTCCAGAGCCTCCCATGCACTCTCCCGTTGCTCGTAATGGATCAGGAAACAGTTTCAACACAGAGTCAGATGTCTACAAGATGCTGCAGCACTATGAGGAGCCTGTCTCCGAACCCAAGCAGTCTGGCTCATTCAAATACCTCCAGGGAATACTGGAGGCTGAGGATGGAGGTACTAGCGCTATGAATGTGCAGTGACTGTTTGTGTGGATTTGAAAATCAAAAGAGAGAGAGAGAGAGAGAGAGAGAGAGAGAGAGAGAGGCTACAATACCATACAGCATATTACTGTAAACATGATATTATATTTTCAAAGGGTAGCAGGGAGATCTCTTGCAATTCGGGTTTGTATTAATACTAGGTTTTTTTGATTTTTTTCTGGGAAACATTCCATTTGGTTGTACAATTTAGTTAATTTTCTTGTATTAATCCAAACACAATTCTGGAGAAAACTTGTTTATATTTGAACTTGATCAAAACAACAACACCTCTCCCTTCAATGTCATAGGGTGCTCCATAAGAATGTTTTACACCACTTTGTTTGTGTTCCTATCAGGGCGAGCTGTCCAATAAGGCAAGTTTAGGCAGCCGCGGCATAAATTCAGCATAAAATTGTACATAAAACAAGTTTGCTAAGGCTGGGTCATTGACATAAAGTTTATATTCCAAATGTTATGTCTTGCCTAAGGCAGCAGGACATCCAGCGCTGGTTTCTATTTACAGAGCCAGGGTTGTATACAAGCACCAGATTCTATTTTCAGCACGCACAGAGCTGACCACAGAAATATTTGGTGAATTTGACAAAAACTGTATTAGCTTACCATAACTTATAGCACTATAATCTTTAACTGTATGTAAATACTTGATACTGCCCAGTGTCCAACAAAATTGTTTGTTTAAATAGATACTACACACTTAGCATGGCACCACCCGACCGACTATTAGAGATTGTAGTCTGGAAACCCTGTTGGCTTTAGCGTTTCCACAGCAGCCCTGCTGGCGGTTCAATCTGGGTGGGTAAGTGAGATGACATGGAAGTCAAGCGTGTTTCGAAATGATGGTAGTGCTAGATGACGAGCTCAAGTAGCAACGCTGATTGGTTAAATGCGTAGAGGTCTACGTCCAGTAGAAGGCAACAACTGTTAACACTTTCAAATGGAGGGTTGCCAGACCCAATTCACAAATTGAATTTTCCGTCTGATTACACCATGCTACGACACATTACCCCTTCAACACAAACATAAGCAGGTATAACGAAGGTACAGTACACCGTGGCCTGATCGGGCAGCTAATGTGTTTTCCTAACGTGTCTGGGTGTGATCCACTAGATTACTGGCGCGGAGGGCAAGGTTGCCTAACTCCTCAAGGGCGTGCTCGCACAGATAATGCTGTTTTGAACTTCATTTGACACCATTCATTTATCTTCACACTAAGAAGAGGAAAGAATCATGAGAGCCACAGTGTATGCCGTCATCTCCTGCCACACCCATAACACATTTCTCTTGTGAACGTGAAGCCTTCAATCTGAAACTAGCTGTTTTGCCTTAGTCGTTATCTTAGCTATGTTGACTTCTACACATCTGGATAATTAGCCTATGAAGAGGTTGAAATGATAGGCAATGATATCATACCAAGTGTTAGTGTTAGCTGAAGCCCACACAATTCTGTACACCCTACATGTATACTGTAGTGCTTCACTTGTATTGGTGCTGTACATAGAGGCTGTTTGTGTATGCACGTCGGACGCTGTGCCACAACGGTGAATATTTTCCTTCTGGACAAGTGGAGCATGTGATCTCCCTCGGCCGCAGGACAGCAGCAGGCACGCATCACACAGAATGTGACTATGTGAGGTCTGCTTGTCTCCTTCAAATACTTGTCCTTTTATAGAAGAAAGGAACTGAGGAAGTAGGTTAGAGAGAGTGAGACAGAGAGAGAGAGACAGAGAGAGAGACAGAGAGAGAGAGAGAGAGAGACAGAGAGAGAGAACCTCCACAGGAAGAGAGGAGTGAAAAAGAAAGTGACTGACAGAGAGAGATAAAGTTATGACTTATGGCCTGTGCTAGGAGGATGCGATGGGAGGAGGAGGAAGGTTTTGGTAAGACTACGAAAACAACCTTGTTATTAAGAAAAATAAAGTGAGAATCATAGTTTTCCTGTCTGCCCTTTGTGCTCAGTGTTCCATGAAGAGCTCACTGTCTCGCCACACAAATGTAAGGAGTGGTGATTCTGACAGAGAGGGTCTATAACTCTCTGGTTCACAACCTGTAGCTTCGTGACCATTTAAGCAAGATGCCTTTTAATGTACAATATTAAATTGTAATCTTTATTTCTAAATATGTTGACATTTATATGTCTATTTGTATTATTACCATTATGTTATTAGCTAATCACCTTTTCCTTAATTTCCATAGAACGCATGCATTATTAAAATGTCAATGTTGTAAACAGATGTTTTATTAATGAACTGTGCTAAGTGTTCCTGAGTAGCGATCAGCTCATATATATA